>VMKM01003283.1:0-41110 GCA_008360985.2 Macquaria ambigua | reverse complement strand
ACACACACACACACACACACACACACACACACACACTCTCACACACACACACACACACACACACACACACACACTCTCACACACACACACACACACTCTGGCTCGGTGTCTGATGAGCGTTTAGATTTTCGGCGTCTCAGACTCGGTGGATGTTGTTGGTGTCGAGTTTCTGCAGAACAGAAGGAGGAATTTAAATCTCACAGACGTCGACAGAAAATTCTGTCAGAACCACCGTCTGTGAGTTTGTCAGTGATTGATCCTCTGCTTCCTTTAGAGCAGCAATAATCACTTCCTGTCTGAGGCTCTCAGCTCCAAGCCCATTGGTTCCCGCTGATGATGTCAATCTCAGATATATAGCTTCATGTTTAAATAGGCAGGTAAACCAGGTCCAGACCACATGATGCCACCGGTACCGAAGGCACCACCCGGGCAGATCAGCTGTTGTTTTGGAACATTTTATTTAAATGAGCTCCTGAAAGTATGTCTATATGTGGGTTTAGTTGGAGTTGATATTAAAGTATAAATGTGGTGTTTTTGAGCCAAACCAACAAAGTGTCAGTCCATCCCTCAGTTCTGTCTGACGGATAGACAGACAGACAGACAGACAGGATAACACACGATTGAAACAATAATTTAGAATAAAATAATCAATAGTTGTGACCTTAAAGAAAAATAAAGACGGAAAAAAGGGAGTAAAAAGATGCAGGAAGCCCCTCACAGATATATAGTTTCATGTTTAAAACAGCTGCTCACTGTTTTTATCCCACAAACAGGAAACAGAGCATCTGTTGGGGACTATTTTCAGCGGCGGATGAATCCACATGTGGTGCTGTAGTGAGACAGAGTCCAGGAGCTCCTGAATGTGAAAATATGAAGTGAACTGATCAAAGTGCTGAAGGATGCCTGGATGATTGCTTTCAGCTGAACTCTTAATTACTTTCATATAAAGTTCATTAAAGTTACTCATTTAAGTTACTTAAATTAAATGATTCACGCATCTCTTTACTTAATGCAAAGACTTAAATAAGCCCTGAAACCCAAAGGTTAAAGGTCACGTCCTGTTCCAGGGCTGCAGGAGTTTAAAATAATACTTCATACTTCAGAGGGACAGATTGTACTTTTACTACTTTAACTGCATGAAGTTGATATACTTCTGTACTTTAAATGGAATGCAGGACTTTTACTTGTAATGAAGTATTTTTAAATAGTTTTATTGCTACTTTTACTTCAGTACTTCTAACGATGAGTAACTGTATTCGACAACACGGAGATGTTCTTCAGAAAATGTAGGATTTCAGTCGTATGGTGGCCCAGAGGTGCAAAACTCAAACACAACATAAAACAACACAAATCAGAAAAGAAAAGGAAATGTCAGGTTGTGTTTGTGTGTTTCCTGTGATGTTCTGTTCTGTCACATGTTGTTGTGAATATAAATATAATGTTCTGTGTTCTCTAATGTTACTGTTCTTTGCACCTCAGAGCCACCGTACAGTCCAACCTATCGGACTACACTGCATTCAGCTGGCCAATACAGCCATTGCAATGGGAGACAGACAGACAGACAGACAGACAGGCTCTCAGTACCTCGGTGTGTGAGACAGACAGACAGACAGGATCTCAGTACCTCGGTGTGTGAGACAGACAGACAGACAGGATCTCAGTACCTCAGTGTGTGAGACAGACAGACAGACAGGATCTCAGTACCTCAGTGTGTGAGACAGACAGACAGACAGGATCTCAGTACCTCTGTGTGTGAGACAGACAGACAGACAGGATCTCAGTACCTCGGTGTGTGAGACAGACAGACAGACAGGATCTCAGTACCTCAGCGTGTGAGACAGACAGACAGACAGGATCTCAGTACCTCAGCGTGTGAGACAGACAGACAGACAGGATCTCAGTACCTCGGTGTGTGAGACAGACAGACAGACAGGATCTCAGTACCTCAGTGTGTGAGACAGACAGACAGACAGGATCTCAGTACCTCAGTGTGTGAGACAGACAGACAGACAGGATCTCAGTACCTCAGCGTGTGAGACAGACAGACAGACAGGATCTCAGTACCTCAGCGTGTGAGACAGACAGACAGACAGGATCTCAGTACCTCAGAGTGTGAGACAGACAGACAGACAGGATCTCAGTACCTCAGCGTGTGAGACAGACAGACAGACAGGATCTCAGTACCTCGGTGTGTGAGACAGACAGACAGACAGGATCTCAGTACCTCAGTGTGTGAGAGATGCAGCAGTCAGACTCTTTTTTTCTGTCCTCAGTAGAAACTTTCCCACATCAAACACTTGGACCATAAAAGGACACGCAGGTCTGAGAGCCGCGACTGGACCAGCAGTTTAACCCGAGGAGGAGCTCCAGCAGCCGGCAGGAGGCTGTGTAACCGCCCGGAGACACCGGAGACACCGGAGAGACCCGAGCCTCCCGCGCAAACCGAGCCCGGCACGAGCTGCTCTCAGCCATGGGACTGACTCAGAGACACGAGCCTGACCACTTCGGCTTTTTACGGAGTTTCACCGAAAACCACTCGGAGGTCTTCTCTCAGGAGGCTTTTTAAGAAGTTTCAGTGACTTTCAAGTGAAGAAACCGGTTTCTCTGCCCTGGACCTGGACCCCGACCCCCCCTCACCATGAGTCTGTGGACTAACGGCTCCTCCGCGGATCTTTACGTCGGGATGCAGCCGCCGCTGCCGGGCTCCAACTCCTCCTCCAACCGCAGCGACGGCTCCCAGCAGCGCGGACACCCCGGCGCCGCCCCGCTGGACCTGAGCCGGGCGGTGCCGGTGGGCATGGTGCTGGCCTCCTTCATCATGTTCGCCATCGTGGGGAACATCCTGGTCATCCTGTCAGTGGTGTGCAACCGGCACCTGCGGATCCCCACCAACTACTTCATCATCAACCTGGCCATCGCGGACCTGCTGCTGGGGACCACCGTGCTGCCGGTGTCCGCCACGCTGGAGGTCAGGCCCAATCGATTATCGATCCGTTATTGGTTATTTAATCAAGATACAAGTAAAGAAAAAGAAGCAGGAAGGAAATTAATGAGTGTTGAAACTATGAATTAGTTGATGGTGATCGATTGATCCTTTAAATCATTTATCCAAATAAAAAGCCAAATATTTATCTGCGTTTATACTTCACAGTATAATATATTTATACTTCACAGTCTGACTGACTGCAGGTCAATGTGCTGCCCTGTTTTAATATATAATAATAATAATTATAAAGATGAACTTTGACCTCGATCAGACATTTGACAGTTTTGTGACATTTCATAGACTAAACATTATTAATTAATAGATTAATTGTAAAAATCCTCTGATTTTCATTCATATTGTGACAGTTTCATCATCATCTCATCATCATCAGTCAGACCCTGAATATAACAGATATAATGATATAAGATGTATCTTTGTTTTCTCAGATCCAGAGTGTGTGTGTGTGTGTGTGTCTGTGTGTGTGTGTGTGTTTGTGTGTGTCTGTGTGTGAGTGTGTGTGTGTGTCTCTGTGTGTGTGTGTGTGTGTGTGTGTGTTTGTGTGTGTTGAGGTTTATGATACTGACAGCTGTATTTTAATCACAAACTAGAGACCAGATCTGAGAATCAGATATAAACTGCAGCTCGTCAGCTTCCTGCTCTGCATGTTCAAAAGCTTCGTCCTCATCGAATAAATTCTAATAAAAACTTGTGAATAATGAAAGTAATCAATAGTTAGGAGCTCAGAAGAAATGTAGAGAGGGTAAATAAATGAAGAACTAAAGATATTGTGATTAAATCCTTTAAAAGGATAAAATAATGTCTGCATGATGGGACGTCAGTTTCCTCTCGTATGATCTTCTTAATATTACTGCGAGGCTTTGGCTGTAAACTGCAGCTCCAACAAACTGAAGCTGGTTTGTCTTCTCTGGGTCCTGGTCTCAGGATCCATGAGGTTCAGTCTGTGAGACTCTGCAGTGACAGAAGTCTGGATCCAGTGTGGACACAGTTACAGTTTCCTCTTTGTCAGGCGGTAAAATTACTTGACTGTGCGGGCTTCAGTAGCTCGAGCAGCTAATGTTAGCGGCCTGTCTGTCTCTCTGTCTGTCTGTCAGCTGTCTCGCTGCCGTCGCTGTGTGAATGTAAAGCTCGTTGCACTCCATCTGTTTTCATAGTTGAAATCCATTAAAAAACAGCAAAATCAATTCATTCCAGTGGAATAAATCCATCCGTCCTGACAGAGCAGAGCTCTGATTGGTTCCACACTCAACTTTTTTTCACAGTGCTGCATTTTGCCATAACTGTCATAGTGAACGCACTTATGCTCTCAAAATATCAAGTGGAAGTGAAGCGAGACACAGCTCAGGTTCCTCTGCAGGAACCCGGGTTTCTAATCAGCCTTCTACATGTGAGCATGTGCAGGAGGAGATCTTATATAAAGTGGAATCTCCCTCTGAAAAGTGGTGATGTGAAAGTAGAAAGTGTTTAAAACTCTCCTGTAAAGAGCTCTGAACAGGAAGTGGATTCAGGTACTTCCTGTCTCTGCAGGTTCTGGATTACTGGGTGTTTGGTCGGACCTTCTGTGACATCTGGGCGGCGGTGGACGTCCTGTGCTGCACGGCGTCCATCATGTCTCTATGCGTCATCTCCATCGACCGATACATCGGTGTCCGCTACCCGCTGCAGTACCCGATGATCGTCACCGAGAGGCGGGCGCTGCTCGCCATGCTGGGCGTCTGGATCCTCGCCATCGTCATCTCCATCGGCCCGCTGCTGGGCTGGAAGCAGCCGCCATCACAGGTACTAAAACTAACCATCATGCACCACTGAACCAAAGCAGTTCCTCTGTCCAGGAAGTCCATCAACCCCAGGTCCAGACCGGAGGGTCGATCGAGGACTTTATATCTGACACCTTCAACCGGGCTTAAAATACAAATTTCATAATATAATATAATATATAATATACTTATGAGTGTTTCAGTGGGTAGTTTCTGTGTCACTGTAAAAAGTACATAAATGAAGATGTTTAAGGTGTTCTCCAAATATAATGTCAGTAAAAGATATTTTACCTCCTCGATTCACACGTCTCTTAATTTACAGGAGAGATTCCTGTAACTGAAGTTATTTTATCGTAGAACGAATTAAACTTTATAATCAAATAAACTGATTCTTTCTTGACTTTGGAAACAGCAGCTTTCACAACAATCCCATCAATCAATCAATCAATCAACCTTTCAGCCAACATGGACGAGATGTCCTTTAAACGCTCCGAGCATCGACAATTCAAACTCAACTGAAACAAATCAATCAGTCGATCAGCAGAATATCGATCATCTTTAATAAAAACATGAACAACTTCCTGTTGGTTTCCTAAACTGAATAAAATGAGCGTCTTCATTATTTTCTGAACAGACCGACGATTAGTGGAAAAAAGAATTGGCAGATTAATCAATACTGAAAGTAGTCATTAGTTGCAGCCCTGCTCCACCTGCTGAAGAAGGTTGTGTGACATGATCGAAAGCTCCTGGAAGGCTACTAAATGGACCGTGTGGTGAGATTACTGTCTCCAGGTCAGCTGTTCTGGAGCTTTCAGTCGTGTCACATGATCTTCCTCAGCTGATAGAGTTGTCATGGAGATGTAGGCGAGCACTTCTCGTCCCTGTTGGCTTAGTGGCTGAGGAAGAGTGTGCGATACATCTGAAAGCTCCAGAGCAGCTACTAAATGGACCCCGTGGTGTGATTGTTCCACCTCACATCATGTTTTGGTTTTTAAGATGAACCTCTTCAGTGTCTTTCTGTGTGATGAAACTAATCAATCAAACTCTTTGATTAACCTCAGGATGACACCGTGTGTCTCATCACAGAGGAACCTTTCTACGCCCTCTTCTCGTCGCTCGGCTCCTTCTACATCCCCCTGGCCGTCATCCTCGCCATGTACTGCCGCGTCTATGTCGTGGCCAAACGCACCACCAAGAACCTGGAGGCCGGCATGATGAAGGAGCGTCTGGAGGACTCCAACGAGCTCACCCTGAGGATCCACTGCAGGAACCAGCAGATCCAGGAGCTATGCCCCGCCTCCAGAGGCGGAGGGGGCGGGGCCTCGGCCGGACGCAGCACGCTCACCGTCAAACTGCTCAAGTTCTCCCGAGAGAAGAAAGCGGCCAAGACGCTGGGTGTGGTGGTGGGCATGTTCATCCTCTGCTGGCTGCCCTTCTTCCTGGCTCTGCCCATCGGTACGTTCACTGCCTCAACCTGCACAATACAAATCCAACCAATGACCTTTATCTTAAGTATTGATCCCTCTGTCTGGGACTTTGACCTGTTCACCCCGTCAGTCCCAGCAGATCGTTCACTTCCTGTAGTTCTGCTTATTTAATCCAAGTCATTGCATCAAATATTATCAAAATATATGCTAATTAATCAATTGATGAATTGCCTCGTTGCTTCAGGTCTATCGACCCAAGCTTGACGGTAACTCAGCTTACTGCAGATGTATCAGTTTATTGATCAGCTGATCAGCCTCGAGGAGTGAGGAGACGTTTCACTGGCTGTGGCTGCTTCGTCCTCTGGAGTAAAATATAGATACTGTTCATATTTATTAGAGCTGCAGCGAATCGATTAGACGATTGTCAGAAAACCATTTTTATAATCGATCAATCGTTTAAGTCCTTTATCAAGACAAAGTGCCAGATAGGATCTGTCTCCTCACGCGTCTCATTTCTTCTGTTTGTATTTCGCTGTAACTTGAATATATTTGTTCTGGACAGAAGAGGGAACTCGTGATGCACAGTCCTCACTTCTTTCTGACTTGCCATCGAAACATACTCACTAGATCAATCGATAATGAAAATAATCATCAGACTGGGTCGATAATTACACAGAGCAAAGCATCCAAAGTCGGGGGCCATTTTGGATCAACGGACGACCGTCAGACTCTGAGAGTCGAGTTGGCGTTGCCACGCCATGAGCATAACAATAATACAGTAATGATAATACAGTCTGATCCTTCTGGTACAACACACATTGAGATGCAAAGCAAGTGAAAGTGGGACTGAAACAGTTTCCACAAACTGCACATTACTTCTGTTTACTTCATATTTGAAATATTCGGCCGCACAGCTTCAGGTCCGTCATCACCAACCAATCAGCAGCCAGAGTTTCTAGGACAAAACCCAGAAGTGAGTCTTGTTTTCTCAGGGTTTCTCTCACAGTGACAGACAGGAAGTTAAACCCACTTGTTATTTCTTTATTTTTGGTGATGATTTCCCACACAAAAAGCAACACAGCTGCAGCTGCTGAATGCAGGAAAAACAGCTGGCAAGAATATCGCTGACTGTGTGAATGCGTAACGTTAAATTAACAGGCTGATAATATCACTGCCCCGTCAGTAGTATTACATTAAATGAATGTGTTGCTTAGATGTTCTTATGGAGTGTATGACAATTTTAGCCTGATTCTTTCAGCTGCAATAAGAAATAAATATAAAAACAGAATTCAAAGGGGTAAATAGGCTTACATTCTTATTCATATCTCAAGTACAACAAGTAAAATACTTTAGTGCTTCAGTCAGTCTCTGTTGTAGGATGACACAGATAAGTCAGTCCCTCCGACGAGAAACTATCTCTCATATAAAAAGAGTTCCTCTCACGATCCACGTACCGAGCTGCACTTCTTTTCTATTGGTGATGTCATTTTCCAAGAGACCTGATTGGTCAGTAGGCGGTGCTTTTGTACACGTTGATCTGTTATCTCGAACATAACCTGCTCCGGAGCAGGTTAGGCGTGCAGCATCAGTTACCATGGCGATTTACCCCGGTAAGAAGTGAACCACCGTCGTAACCCTGAAAACCCAGAGTTAAACCTGAAGGTACCTCGCTAACTCCAAATCCTGCTTCATAGTACAGGTCTCTGATGCTCTGAGACCTGGTGCTCTGAGACATGCTCACTATGACAATGCTAACATGCTGATGTTTAGCAGGTATAATGTTTACCATGTTCACCATCTTAGCTTAGCGTGTTAGCATGCTAACATTAACTAGTTAGCAGTAAACACAGAGTGCAGCTGAGGCTGATGGGAATGTCATTAGTTCTGCAGGTATTTGGTCATAAACCAAAGTGTTGGACACATTAACATGTTGACCTGATGATGGCGCTAGATGAAAAGTCAGAGGATCACCAGAGTTATTACAGTTCATCCTGAGGGGAACATGAACGATGAACCACATTTCATCACAATCCATCCAACAGTTGTTGAGATGTTTCAGTCTGAACAAAATGGAGGACGGACAGATGAAACATCAGAAAAACAAACACAGTGAAAATTAACTGGCGACTCTGAAAATTCAGATCGGGGCCCTGACCTCTAAACTAAACTCAGGAACATTAGTGTTTGTGTTTCCCGACATCTCAAGAAAGATTAGAGCAATCAGATGAGTTAAACCATCCACAGTAAACATGGAGGACACGCTGTCGGTCTGCTTTAGTAAAACTTTATTTCGACAATAACAAAGTCCAGTTCCAGATAAGTTTCTCTCTTTTTCTAGTCGGGCGTTCAGCTTCACGCTGTAACTAAGTTCTCCTCCATCAGAAAATAAACTACAGTCCTGCAGTTAAAACGCAGACAAAGTTCCTGATTTCCTGGAAAAGTTCCTGCGGTTGTCTGAGGTCAGCACTAACCCTCAAACAGGAGCCATGATAACAGTGATGTAAGTGAACGACTCAGCTGAGAGTCCAAATGAAGAGCTACCCACAATCCCCCTGACCTTCGGACCACAGCAGCTTTCATAAGAGGGAGAATAAACTGGTTTGATATTAACTGTGAGCAGACTGATCCTTTGATGCTCAGACAAACAGTCCTGAGATCAGAGGCAGCGCTCAGAGGCAGAACTGGACTTCATCCAACATCTCAGAGGAAAAAAACAGTCTGACACCCCCCCCCTGCTTCACTATTATTATTGTTTATCCCACTTTTATAATAATCAGAGCTCCCATAATGCTTTGGGGGATGTAAACAGGAGTTATAATGTTACCTCAGAGTCATTTAGTTAACTTTGAGCTCTGTTTGTTTTCAGTCTGTATCAGTCTCCATGTAGTCAGAGTCCATCAGCAGCTCCTGTCTGCAGCGTAACATGGATGTTCAGACAACTATCACTGGATCACTGTGATACTGAAGAAAAGCTCTTTGTTCTGGACATCAGAGATAATGAGAAGTCTCACTGAAGGATTCAATATGAGTTTCATGTCTGAAAGTTCAGACCTGACTGAGTGAGGAGGAGGAGGAGGAGCAGGAGGAGGAGGAGGGAGAGGAGGAGGAGTCAGATGATGTCAATCAGTCTCTGAGTTGTTTTAAAGGATCTCCTCCATCAGATGCTGACAAACTACAATAACTAACACCTGGCTGCTTGCACCTGCCCCTTGCTCTCTAGAGGACGAACCTTTAGATTTTAGTGCCTCTGATCTTTCCTGTAGCGCCACAGTCGGGACAAACTGCACACTGTTAGCTGCACTGCTGTTGAGACTCTGTAGTGAACTGTGCAGCCTCAGCTGGACA
Source organism: Macquaria ambigua (assembly GCA_008360985.2). Taxonomy (NCBI): domain Eukaryota; kingdom Metazoa; phylum Chordata; class Actinopteri; order Centrarchiformes; family Percichthyidae; genus Macquaria; species Macquaria ambigua. Next base: position 31,577 of record VMKM01003283.1, on the reverse strand, counting down.
TCCTCTGACACTCAGTAAAAGTCCCTGCTGTACTGACTTCACGCTATAGTTGTATTAAATGCTGAGTGTCTCAGTGATGCAGTGTTTGCTTTATGCTGAGTCATGATCTGCACTGCGTCTTCAGTGAATCAGCAGGACACAATGACCCTCCAGCTGTTATCACTGAAAGCTGCATGACTGCTTTTATTTCCTGAACTGGATTAAAGCTGCAGAGGAGGAGGAGGAGGAGAGGAGAGGACTAGGAGGGGAGGAGGAGGAGGAGAGTGAGTTTAGGCTTCCAGTTGTGTAAAAGCAAAGCCACAACGACTCCTGCGTCAGAGGAAGTATTCAGATTCTTTACTGCAGTAAAAGTACTAATACCACACTGTACAGATACTCTGTTTCCAGTAAAAGTCGACAAACTGTGAGGACGAATGTAAAATAAAGTCCTTCTGTTCAGTGAACTTTATCAGCTGCAGTGAGGAACCGAAAACACAGTAAGTTTAAAAAAAGAATAAATATGAAAAGGAAAGATCAGAAAGCCGTGCAGGCGTCAGTTTGACAGGAAGTTGATCAACAGGACGCGTCGATACGTTTTACTGCAGAATCTGTATGTTGAGGTGTTTTGTTTGAGTAATTCCTTTCTTTCTAGTCTCGTGCCTGATTGTTTCTTTTATTGATCGCAGACCGAAATAAATTTAAAGTTTTAAAACATTCCCATCAGCCTCAGCTGCGTTCTCTGTTTACTGCTAATTAGCTAATGTTAGCATGCTAACACGCTAAACTCAGATAATGAACATAGTAAACATGATACCTGTTAAACATCAGCATGTTAGCAATGTGAGCATGTTAGCATGCTGATGTTAGCATTTAGCTAACAGAGCTGCTAGCAGGCTGCAGACTTTATCTGTTAAAAAATGTTCATAAAACACAAAACTGTTTTTATTTTATTTTGACTGTCAGTGTTCTCGTGACTGAAACCGACTGAATGCTTCGCATGTCATCGAAAATACCACGTCACATAAAAAACACCAGAGAAGAAGAGTGAAGGTTTGAACACATACGGCCGTCTGAAAGCTGCACAGTGAACATGTTTACATGAAGGACGAGGCTGAAACCCAAAACCCTGTTAAACTGGACCCAACATGGCCTGTTCCTGTGTTTGGAGGGAGAACCACCAAACTTGGAGATACATGGTTTTTACAGGACAGAGGTACATCATGGGCAGGTGTCACATGTTTTTCCCATGGCGGAGGTCAGGTTAGATTCTTCATATATAGTCAGAGGCAGCAGCCTGAGGCGCAGGATGGCCTTACAAGTCCATGTTCAGGGAGAAATAATCCTTTTGCTCAGGAGTCCGTGTTATCTGAAGAACATCAAAACCCTGATCCTCCGAAATCCTCCAAAACCCCTGAAATCCTCCAAAACCCTCTGAAAACCTCGAACATGCTGCAGATCACCTGCCTCGTCTACAGGTCAACACCTCCTGAGGAGAGAGGAGAGGAGGCAAGATGATGATGATGGTGATGAGCTCTACACCTCATGACGTAGCTGCTCACAGCTGGTGTTGTGGTGATCGCTGCCCTCCGGTGGTGGATCATGTGACCTGCAGCTGATCTCTACCTGCACATGTGAACCAGTTGAGCTGCGTGTGGTTTTACTTTCACAGAGAAAATCATCTCGTTCAATTTCATCCATCAGGGTTTAGAGTCCAGGTCCAGGAAGCTGCTGGTTTCAGTGTTTCTGTGGAGATCAGCTGCAGACCGTTTTACTTCATGTGTTCATGCAGTGTGGATCAGAGGAAACTGGTGTCAGCTGCTGTACAGTGCCCCTCTCAATGTGTCCGTTTTACATGCACTGCATCATATTCACTGTGCACTGCATCATATTCACTGTGCACTGCATCATATTCACTGTGCACTACATTATATTCACTGTGCACTGCATCATATTCACTGTGCACTACATTATATTTACTGTCCACCATCTTACTCCATTGTCTGAGTGTGTAAACGTATCTTCCCACAAACTGCACAAGGAAACCAAACATCTGTTTGTTTATCTGTTTGTTTGTTTGTTTATCTGTTTGTTTGTTTCAGGCTCGTTCAACAGCAGCCTGCGTCCTCCTGAAACTTTCTTCAAAGTCATTTTCTGGTTGGGATACTTCAACAGCTGCCTGAACCCCATCATCTACCCCTGCTACAGCCGCGAGTTCAAACAGGTACACCCACACTACTGCTGATACTACTGATACTACTACTGATAGTACTGCCTGTTCCCCCGTTACAGGCAGCTGAGAGTTCCAACAGGTAATAATAGGCTAGTGATAAATACTTGTTAATAAGTATTAATACTTGATAATACTCTGATGGTGAGGACAGTAGTGTTTCCTTACAGTCTCTTCTGGATCAGACACATGAGGACAGTGTTTAGTGTTTCCTGTCTGTTGAGGATCTGCAGGCGATGGGGTTTGTTCTGGACTGACTGGTACAGTGTCCGTTTGTCTTCAGGCGTTCATCCGGATCCTTCGCTGTCGCTGGAAGAGGAAGCGTCAGGGCTGGCAGGCGTACTACAACTACCGTTGCCACAAGGGCTCCAACAACTCGTCCTTCCTCAACAGCAGCCAGCAGACACTGTCCTCCATCAGCCCCAGCCCGCGCTGCGTCGCCTCCAGGCTCCGCCCCCCGCCATGGCCCTCCTCCTCTGACCGAGACCTCCTCCCCGGACCAGCGGGGAGAGGACGGCCAAGCCCCGTGTCCCCGCTCGCTAAGGATGCTGGGACGGCGTTGGGGGGCAGCGTGGGGCGAGGGTCGCTGATGAACGGTTGGAGTGTAAACAAAGAGGAGCAGCAACCGTGCAGGAAGGTGGAACACTAACTGACACACCTGCTGCCTCAGGTGGCCACGCCCCCCACCCTGCCGCTGACAGGAAGTGGTTTTAAAAACACGCACAGGTATCACTGCTGACATCATGAGACTCTCTGTCCGCTCACTGAGGTGTCGTTCAGGTGAGAGGACAGCACCTGTCAGGTGGTTGTGACTGTTCCTGCCTCCCTCTCAGCCTCAATAACACACCTGTGAAACATGGCGGAGCACCTCACCTGGACCAGCTGTCCACTGTAAAAACAGACTTTGGTTCCAGATCAGCACCGTCCACTGCACTTAATGAAGCTGTTACCTCTACTGCACATGTGCAACAGATCACACAACATGGACTACAACTAAACTACAAACTACATTTGATTTGAAATCAGTAAATCATTCAAAAGTAAGTTCTTAAGAACATTTATCTAAAGTTTCACTCAGCAGAAAACTAAAATGAATAAAGTAGCCTAACTAAATGTAAAATTACATTTATCTTAAAAGTAGTATAAACATTATTTATAAATTTACTCATTGTCACGTTATTTGTCTTTATTATGTTCAAACTATCCTGAAATAAGTTCCTAAAATTCAAATGTGTAAAAATAATTTGGGAACCAAACCTAAATTATTCAAACTGAAAAGTATGGAGGTAAACCGAATTAGAGAAATGTTAACTTATATGGAAAGTTCATTATAAATATTACTATATTATATGTTTATTTATTGTGTAAAAATCCAACAACAACAAGCATTCATTGCTTGTTAGCGAGTGAGCTAACTAACTTTAAACAGCAGCATCAGCTAATGTATGATAGCTTGCTAGCTAAACGTTAGTTTAACTAATGATAGCTTGCTAGCTAAACGTTAGTTTAACTATTGATAGCTCGCTAGCTAAACATTAGCTCAACAGCAATGAACACCTGGTATGTAGGAAGTAAGATTTGCTGAGAGCTTGCTGTGTAAAATCTGAACTGACTTTGTATCTGTGGAGGGAAGTTGGAGGTTTTCACATTCACTTCAATACAGTTTGATCACAGCAGCATCTGGTGGCCGTCAGAGGAACTGCAGCTGCGGCTTGTTTTTATTCTCTGTATTGTAGAAATCTATCAGACTGAACACAGAATCCTAAATATCCTGTGTGTGTGTGTGTGTGTGTGTGTGTGTGTGTATGTGCTACCTATAGCTTCTGTATATTGGACTGTGTTGTATTGATGACTCTGACTCTAACTGATCCCAGCTGATTGCAGGATGGATTGATATCTAAGACCAGACAGACTTCTGGAGGCTAACACTTCCCCCCTGCTTCCAGCCTTTGTGCTAAGCTATGCTAGGCTAACTTTGTTGTGGTTTTGGAGTCTGGAGAAGATTTCATTAAATGTCAGAGTTTCTTTTAATAAAATACAAGAAATCAGTTTGAAGTGTTGTAATGAATCATTTCAGTGAAGTGATGAAATAAAATAAAAGACTTTGTTTCATCAGGGCTCTTGAATATTGCTGACGTCACGGGAACTTTGGGATCCAGATCCGATGCTGCAGACCAGAGTGATGCTCCAACAGTTTAAACTATAAAGATCCATTCAGACACTTTGACTACATGAGAACAAAGATAGACTGTAAACACATCTGTCTGCACCGCAGACCCTGACCTGACAGAGTGAAGAACTGTGATACCTGTGCACCAGCTCCTGTTTCAAACACATCATTAAGAAACCAGATCTCAGTTCATTCTTTCATTCTTGTGCCAGGGTCTGTATGGGTGGGGTTGTGTCTCCAGGTGGGGTTGGAGTGGTTTTTAATGCTTTGATAGCTCCTGCTGTCTTTAAATAAAAAGACAGAGTCCAGAGACCTGTACTACGAAGCAAGTTCATACCCAGGATCTCTTTTCGTTATCTGGCTTCACTGAGCCGAACAACAGCGATCCCGCTAAGTGGTCACACGACGCTGGTTATCAACTCGATAAATCAACCCAGGGTTTCCCAATCAAGCCACGAGCGCGTTCACATGAAAGAGGCGGGGTTTGCAGCATATGACCAATCACAAACATGACAGGTGTGCTGGCAGCAGAGCGGCATACTTTACAAACGAAGAGCAAACTGTAATATTAGAGAAATATGAAGGATTTAAACATCCTCCAGGCTAAAAGCAACACAGCTGCAGCTGCTGAATGCAGGAAAAACAGCTGGCAAAAAAACCCGACTGTGTGAAGCGTAAATTAACAGGCTGATAACATCACTGCCCCGTCAGCAGTATTCCATTAAGTTAATGTGTTGCTTAGATGTTCTTATGGAGTGTTTGACAATTTTAGCCTGATTCTTTCAGCTGCAACCCCGGCGGTGTCAAACAGACAAAGAAAATAATATAAAAACATAATTTAGCGGTAAATAGGCTTACATTCATCTCTTATAAGTACAAAGCTTTAGTGCTTCAGTCAGTCTCTGATGACACAGATAAGTCGGTCCCTCCGACGAGAAACTATCTCTCATATAAAAAGAGTTCCTCTCACGATCCACGTACCGAGCTCCACTTCTTTTCTATTGGTGATGTCATTTTCCAAGAGACCTGATTGGTCAGTAGGCGGGGCTTTTGTACGTGTTGATCTGTTATCTTGAACATAACCTGCTCCGGAGCAGGTTAGGCGTGCAGCATAAGTTACCATGGCGATTTACCCCGGTAAGAAGTGAACCACCGTCGTAACACTAAAAACCCAGAGTTGAACCTGAAGTTATCTCGCTAACTGCAAATCCCGCTTCGTAGTACAGGCCTCAGGTCCAACATGTGGATTCATTTCATATCTGAAACACCAACATCCCATAATGAGCACCGCCCACATCTCTGTGTTAAAGGATTGAGTGGAGGATGAAAGCTGACTTATTCTTTAGTAAATATATAAATAAATGCTGAAATAAATATAGAAAAAAAGATATGAAATAATTCATTTCATTATATAATTCAGCTTTTATTGTATTTGATAATTCCAACATGTATTTCTAACATGATGCATCAGTTTACTTAAATGACTGAATTAGAAAAATGAAGTTTTGTTATTGATCTCGGATTAAAGAACGACTCTGTGTTTCAGCGTCACGTGTTGCCCTGACGCCCTCTGATCTGTGATCCTGAGCTGTATTGATAAATTGATCCGTCGCTCTGTCTCAACCTATCAATACATGATCAATAAGTCCGCACTGTCACAGCTCTGACCAATCAGCCTCTCCTGTGTTCACTGGCTGCACCGTCTCTGAGGTTTCTGAGAACCTGAACCAGCCTGCAGCTCTGAGATCCTGCTCCGTTCATTTAGACCTACATCACAACAGCACCACCTGCTGTTCAGCCCGGGGAACAACAGCCAGCTGTTAGTTTAGGATGATACACTTTATTGATGAAGCATTGATCAGAACCAGCTGTGACTCTGGTTTAAGCTGCTCTCAGCGTTCCAACAGAAACAGAACAGGTGGGTGGAGTAACAGGTGTAGACCTACATATAAAGAGCAACACAGGCTGAACACAGTGATGGAGGTAACTGAACACATTCTACTTCTAATGTGCATTGATAACATAGAGATCAGCTGCAACATCAATCAATCATCTAATAATCAATGAAGATGTAAACTTCCAGCTTCACTCTGATCTTCATCACCCTGCAGACCGAGCGACAGGCAGCGTGGGTTCAAATCCCACTAAAGGTACATCACTAAGGTGTGTGTGTGTGTCTGTGTGTGTGTGTGTCTGTGTGTGTGTGTGTGTGTGTGTGGTCCAAAACAAACAAACTCTAAAAACTGAAACTAACCTCCGCCACTCGCTCGTGTCACTTCAACGTGGATTCAAGTAGTCAACCAGTTGTGACATCAACAAACAACTGGTGAGTCCAGGTGAGTCCAGCTAGCTTGCAAAAAGCTGTCACACACCTGTCCAGCAGCTGCAGCAGGTAAACAGTCTGCTCTACACACACACACACACACACAACAGAAAGTCTTATTATTGACAGAAACACAAATCTCAGAGTCTGCAGGATCGCAGGTGATGATGAAGGTGATGCACCAACTCTTCATCATGTAAATGAAGCTTTTTATTGAGCTCGTCATCACACCAGTGAAGAAAGGTAAAAACAGTCTGTGGGGGGGAGGTGTTTCTTTATTTTGTGGGTTCATCAATAATTATAATGATTCCAATAACTTGTTTCCCAGCAGCAATTGGCGTCGTCATTGCGGCCCCGCTGCATGATGGGAAAGTAGAGACTCAGTGGTGGTGAGGGTCAGAGGTCAGTGGTTTTTGGTCAACATGTCCCAGAGGCAGCAGCAACACAGAGCAGTTGAACACGCTGCCAGACACGGATCCTCAGAGCCGCCGCCGCCGCCGCCGCTATGACTCTGTTCCACCACGAACACTGAGGGGGGGGCAGAACACACACACACACACACAAGAAGTAAATAAAGGGGGGGGGCAGGTTCTACCAGTTCACACGGTTGGCGTCATGTTTCCTAGCTTCCTGTGTGAGAGAGACTGGATTCTGACCTTTGACCTACCTGTGTGTTTTGGCAGCTCTCCGTACATCTTTGGGCCGTCCCAGTGGTGGGAGGTCCCAGGGGGCCCGCTGTGGTACCCGTGGCTCCCGGGCTGAGTCATGTAGGGCCCCAGGGGCCCGGAGGGCCCCGGTGGTCCCTGGTAGTAGGAGTGGTCTCCTCCACCTGAGTAGGTCTGGGGGTAGGTCTGCAGAGGAGACAGATGTGATTGTCATAGTAACGGTCATGTGACATAGGCTGAGGAGTTCATTAAACTACCTCATCTGCGTTATTTTCCTATTGTCCAATCAGATGGACTGAGAGGCGGGCCTTCTGCTGTGGTGACATCAGAGACTTCACCACAAAATCAGGTTAGGTCAGGTGATTGGGTGGTTGCCTAGCAACAATTTCAAAAGAACGCAGAAAGCTGCTGTTTTTGCCGAAATGAATCAATAAGTTAAATATCCAGATGAATATTCTGTCAGTTGTGTCTCTGTGGCTTCATGTTGTGTAATAACAATAACAACAACAACAACAACAACAACAACAACAACAATAATAATAACAACAATAATAATGACACTGTGTCTGGGTGTTATGTTTGTGATGTGTTGTAAAGTTAGTTGCTGCGTCTGATCTCATCTTCAGCAGATCAGACACCCACTGTTACTATGTTTACATGTTTATGTTAATATGTTTACATGTTTATGTTTACATGTTTATATTTATATGTTTACATGTTTATGTTTACATGTTTATATTTATATGTTTACATGTTTATGTTTACATGTTTATATTTATATGTTTACATGTTTATGTTTCCATGTTTACATGTTTATGTTTACATGTTTCCATGTGTCTAAATCTTTGTCAGTCCGCAGAAACACGCTGCAGCTTGTTAACAGAACCAGATTCCTACATGAACTCAGTTCATCGCTTTTCTTTCAGATATCACGTTGATAATATTTATGTTCTGTTCTGCCATCATGATGAAATAACAGAAACAGGAAGTTGAAATGAAATGTTTGAGTTTCCTGTCCGACAGGAAGCTGCTGACGCTGCAGCGGTGCATGCTGGGTACCTGATATGGCAAGCCGGGGAAGGCTGCAGGCGGTGAGCTGAAAGCTACAGAGAGACAACAAGAGGTCACATGATCAGATCAATGGGACTGAACTGATCGTTTCTATGGTAACAGCATAACCTGAAACACTGTTCCCCAAATCTGAACAAATAATGTCAGCAAGAGTCAACAACTCCACATCATGAAGGAGGTTTATATTATTATTATTATTATTATTATTATTATTATTATTATTATTAATATTATTACAGATCTGACTGAAAGACTTTGACAGTATTAATATGGATCAGAGATTTTAATACGAATGTTTCCTTTTAAAGTGAAACAGACGAACCTGAAGGGAAGCTGGGAGCTGAGGGGCCGCCGGGGGGGTGAGGGATGTATGGGGGGGGCTGCTCACTCATCTGGATGATAGACGGACAGATGGAGGGACAGAGGGATGACGGGTGGAATCTGAGAGGAAAGCAGACTCAGTCAGCAGATTGTCTGTGAGGTGTTTTTAAAGAGCCGTCCTGATGTTCTATGGAACATTATATCATTCAAAAGGTAAACTTGAAAACAGGGTTTGAGTCTGGAAGCTTAGTTTTGTAGACTTGTACATTTTGTTTTCTGTCTGCAAACTCCGTTTTGCAAGTCTGCGCATTCAGACGCAGGCTGCAAACTCATTTTTACAAAAATACTTACGTGCATGTGCGCGCGCATGCTTACGGACTTTTGACAGATTTACTGCGTGGTGGGTTTTGTACACAGGGTTTCGCAAAAGAAAAAGGATATCTGCAAGGCAGGGAGGGAGGGCGGGACCTCCAGCTTCTGACCAATCAGTGTCTTTGGAATTGCTATGCACAACACAGTTGGCTAGTCAACACCGTCAGTCAACCATCGTGCTCAGTCAACGTAGAGCCATGTACAGAGAACCAGCCCTGAAAGATCGACTCCGGCAGTAAGTCAACAAAATACATCAGCTTGTGTCCCATTCAACAATAACGTTTTTGGAAAGGTAAAAAAAAACCCAAAATGTTTAGAAATATTTTTTAATAATGGGCCGTCCTAGTCAGGTAACAATAACATGTCTTTTTCAACACAACAGTAAGAAAATATAGTATATAATAAATATATAGTGAGTAGAAACACCAGCGTTACCCCCATCCCATCCAAGGATGCTACAAACAGGGACTGGTTAAAGTTTACTTTATGCTAATGCTAGTTAGTAGACTGGCTAACGTTAGCTAGCTGACTAGGCCCATTATTAAAAAATATTTCTAAATATATTGGGGTTTTTTTTTACCTTTCCAAAAAAGTTAAGTCTGCAAAACTACGGTTACAGATACAAACCCTGTTCACCTTCTTGAAGGATATAATATTCCATCATGTTGCAGCTGCTCTCAGAGCTCCACTCTAACGTTAATACTCATGGAAACACTTCAGCTCCACAAACTGCAGTCTGTTGTTGTTTGTTTGTTTTTAATAAACTGAAAACAAACATCATGTATGATCAGTTTATCAGGTCGATCAGTGAGAGAATCAGTGAATCTGATGGATTTCATCTGCTGATCAATCAAGAGGTCAAATAAAGATTAATAAGAAACTGATCTTTAGTTCAACAACTTATTTCAGTGTAAATAACTCCGGTCAGTCGCCTTCATACCGACAGGAATCTAATTTACTGGTTTCCATGGCAACCGCAGTGCAGACAGACAGCCACTGTGTTTTATTGTTGACTCCAGGTTTTTTCTGTTGAACAGACATTTTGTTTGTTTTGTGAAAATCAGACAGTAAACCAGTTCCAGTTAAACCAGTGTGCACTCAGCAGGACATCACGCGCCACCAGGAACACACTTCATCTTACACACAGTTATTGTTTGATTGAAAAATGACGTCATATGTTCGTGATCAGTAGAATTGTTCAGGAGGTAAACACATATCAAACATGATGATAAACACAAACAGCCATTAAAACGTTATTCACTGCTGAATACGGTAAAATCATCCCATAATATAAACACACAAAACTAATTACAAACTCAGATTTAAATCTCCTCCTTTCAGGGACAGTTCACTTAAATAAACCTTTACTGAAACATTTTCAAACCGTTGGGTCTGGCTGTGAGAGCAGAAGCAACATTCAGCTGTTTAAAGTTACTGATTCCACCTGAATCTGAATGTAGCCTCCATACTGATAATTATTAATATTAGTTATTATAAACGAACCATTAGACACTATTTATAATACTGAAATGTGACTCAAATCAAGTGCATCGTTTGTACAGTTCCGTTCGCCGCGTAATGCCAGACTCCATTCATAACTCCTGCAGTTTAATGTTTTCAGGCGCACCAGTAAGGATGACCAACTAAAGAAATAACATGTATGATATTTTACATATTGTAATGATCCACTCTTTAATTCGGCCTACATCAAATACGCCACGCTGCGCTAATTTTAAGGATTTTGACACTTTTACAACGCTTTCCTTAAATCATCTTGGTCAGAATTCAGCGCAGAGCGGGAGCGCACAGTGTTACCGATTAAAAAAAGGGAATTTATTTGAAACAGCTGCTACTTGTTGAACTATCTGAAAGCCGTACTGTGTGTAAAACGTACCAACACAAATAACTTACCAAACGGTGTTATTTGAGCGGTGTAACGTCACTTTAACTGAAATGTTTAAACTGTCGTTTTTTTCAGTGGAGTCTGGAGTGAGTGACAGAATCTGAACTTACCTTCCAGTTCAAGACGATATTCAAAATGTAAATGTTCTCCGCTCGGTTCTCTGTCTCTCTCTCCGGCTGACTGAATACTTGAATGATTGATTGATGGATGGATGGAGCGCGAGGAAGCAGCTGGCAGCGGCACGAGGACAGGGTGAGGTCAGAGGGATGCCTCCCAACACTTCTGCTGACCCTCCTCTCCCTCACCTCCCTTCTTTTCTTTTCCATTCTCACCTCTCTCTCTCTCTCCTTTATTTTTGTTCCTTTTGAAAAAATAACTTTATTGATCGTTTTAAAGTTTCAGTTTCTTATTTATCACTTAAAGACAGATCAATTAATTACAATTATTTCTTGCAAAGTTAATGATCGTTTAAAGCTTTTCTATCAACACTTAATTGACCTAATTGACATGTGCATATAACTTTATAAATGACATGTTAATTACATAAATTAATCAGTTATTAATGACCTCTCCAGCCTCCACAGTAACCATGCTAACGGTTCTGCAGGTCAGGTGACCCTCTGAGTCCTGCACCCCCTCTGAAGCCTCCAGGTGTGTTTCTGTCACCAGGTGAAGAAATCAAACAGCTCCCAGCGTTTGGACTAAAACCAGTTAGAACTGAAGTAAACACCAACACAACACATCACATTTAGTGTCTTTATGTCTTTATTAATGATTGATGAAGCTTTATTGATCAGTTAGAAGGCAGGCTGTGGCTGGTTGGAAGTAAAAAGGTCTGCCGCGTCTAAACGCCTCCCGCCCTGTGGCTCACACCCCCATCTGATGAAGTGCACATCAAAGACCACATCCAGCCAGACTGGACCCTCACCAGACCCAGCAGATCCACAGAGGAGGCCGCCTCCATCAGAATACTATTAGTTGATTTCAGCTCAGCATTCAACACAATCTCCCCATCAAACTGATAGCTGAGCCCTGCGGCCTTCAGTACTGCACTCTGCAACTGAGCAATCTCACAGAGCCTTGCTCAGAGAACAACCTGCTGCTCAATGTCACCAAACCAAGGAGCTGATTGTTTAGGAAAAAGGAGGTGAAGACACACAGTCCTGTCTACACCAGTGGAGCTGAGGTGGAGCAGGTGAACAGTTTTAGGTTCCTGGGAATCAGCATCACAGAGAACCTGTCATGGTCATCACACATCACAGCTGGTAAAGAAAGCTCAGAAAAGACTATATTTCTTGAGGAAACTTAAGAAGGCAAAATTCCCGTGTCAAGTTCTTGTTAACTTCTACAGAGGAGCAACAGAAATCATCCAGACTGGAAACATTACAGACTGGCATGGGATGTGCACGGCCCAGGACCGGAGGGCTCTGCAGCAGGTGATTAAAACCTCCCAGAACATCATTTTACCCATCCAGGTGAGGTGTCTGCACAGAGACCAAAGTATACTGAAAGACAACCCCCACCCACCCACCCGCCCCACCAGCCACAGCCTGTTTACCCTGCTGCCGTCTAGCAAGCAGTACAGAAGTATCCGCTGCCGTACCACCAGACTGTCTACTGTGTTGTAGAATGACTAATAAATGTACTCAGATGTTTTACTGCAGGTCATCAACAGGAGGTCACTGTGGCTGTAATTATTACTGGGGGGGGCGTGGTGGGGGGGTGACCTACATATAGACAACAACAACAACAGTGGCAGACCAAGAATATGTTGATTTGTTTATTTGACATATTTGGTTGATTTATACATGACATCATTGGTTTCTTTTGTGCCGACATGAATAGAGAAAACGTTTTATTGCTGTTTTCATCACATCCTGCTGCGTCTCTAAGACTTCTGGGACAGTTTGACTCTGAATATATTTCTCAAACCTCTCACTGATATTTTCTACTGACATTAAACACTAAAGCTTCTATCTACAGGTGCTTCAGCCAATCAGGAGGCAGCTGGACCGTCACCGTCAGTTTATGTATGTTATAGTAAGTTATATATTTGTGAACATCTCCTCCAACTGTACATTCAATAACGTAAAGCTGTCAGACGTTTACATGTTTCCACGTCTGCTGATGAGAACTTTAAGGTTTTCAATGACCTTCCATGCTGTCATTTGTGCCTGACATGCAAACTGCAAGTCAAAGTGGTCGGATACTGTTGGACTGTTCCTTTAATGCTATTTGATCATCAAACACATCCTCAACTCTCTCCTGTTCATTTATCTTTTGAAAATGTATCTTTTTTCCTTTTAAGTCTCATTTAATGTATTTTATCCAAAGAACTTTGAGCAGCTTCATTTCTAGAAAGAAACTCATAATTTTACAAGAGTCATAATATTTCAAGGATAAAGTCGTCTTTTTACAAGAGAGTCGTAGTATGACAGATCACTTCTTGTGGTATCACAGACATCATATTTTGAGGAAAAGGTTCTTGAAAAACAAATTTTTTCTCAAAACACTCCGACTTTTTGCTCCTAACATTATGACATTACTCTGTTCTGCTAACAGTGGCTCTGATACTTGGTTGTACTTTTGAGTATAAAACGTAGTGTATAAATCAACATGGTCACTTGCAGAGAACTGATTCAGGCTGTTGATTCTCTCCTAATTAGAAATTCGGGCAGATGCCATGTTGAGTTGTAATGGAGCATGTCAACAGCTGTAACCATGGTAACTTACCATCCCATGCAACACAAACAGAAGAAGAAACAGGTAAGTCAATAGACGTTGCATCAGTATTTTAGGACTAATTTCCAGGTATTTGTATTTCTGCCCTCTGGTGGTCAGAATCACTTACTGCAGCTGTAATATTTCACTGAACAGGAAGCTTGAAGCGAACACGTACAGGATACATATCTGTCTCTATCTTATCGCTATGTTTCAGTCTTTTTAAGGAGAAATTTAAGGGGAAATCAGGGGTCAGAGGTCCAGACACGAATCCTCCTGAATCACCATGGTCACATGACAGCGAAGGGTTGGGAAGGTCTTGTTGAACGGTTCGGTATTTATATTTAAAGTTAAGTCAGCTCCTTAAAGGATGAAAAATGACCATTTCATAATCTCATCTTCTTTTTCTTTTTACTACGTGTAATTATGATCCTGAGTAGTATCATATAATAATAGTTTAAACAGGTTTTCTTTTAATTCTCAGTTTTCTCGTTTAGTTTGGGGTAAAATGATCCTTCACAGATCTGTTAATGGTTCTGTGTTGACTGACTGGTGACTGAGGAGGTTGGAGGACATGTCACTGATCAGTCTTCTTGGATCAGTCCAGTCCAGTAGTTGTTAATAGTTCCTGGTCTGGTCCTTCACAGCCTGTTCGGTCCGCTAACACTTAACACTGCCCGAAAACCTGTAGCCAGGTAGCTAGCAACACCATCGCTAAGCTAGCCAATGGTGTTGCAGCAACAGGTGAGACAGACATGGTGAGTTCAAACAGGTATATGACTGGTCCAATACACAGGAGGCGAGGCGACTGTGGCCTCCGGGGCGTCGCTGGTGATGTGAGGGCGGCAGACTCAGCCGGTTGGACCACCAGAACCATGCACACACAGAGTTCAGCCAATCACATGTTGGTCTGGAGACACCGTCGTGGAGTCCTGGAGGATCGGCAGTCTCTGCTGTCACGTGTCTCTGATGGCCCCGCCCCCGTCATTAGGAGGTGGCGGCCTGTTTGTTCCGGAAAGTTTCGAAGAACGCCATCATCCCCTTCCTCACGTTGCTGCTGCTGCTGTTGCCCTTGGTTATCCTCGGCATCATCATGGTGCCGCTGCTGTTGCCATGGTGACGGGATGTGAGAGGAGGGAAGGCGGCGCTGTCCATGGAGTTGGCCCGTTTGATCTTTGATGGGGTCGCACGCCACGACTTTGTCCTGGGAGGAGGAGTCTGGGCCACCAGACACTTCTGATACTGGACCTGACGGAGAGGAAGTAAAGTAATGACATCAGCGACCAGCAGAGGGCAACAGATCAGCATGGAGAACAGGAAGCGCTCCAGCCAGCAACATGACCTGACCTAACACACCTGTTGATGATGTAATCAAGGTATTTAATGGGTAATCATTGGAATGGCATGAATGATCTGCACAGTTTAAGGGCTTTGAAATTGACCAAATCACATGAAGGTCATGAAAGGAGTTCTGACAACTAGAAAGCCTTTAAACATTTAATGAATGAAGAGAATTGATTCGGGGTGGAGCCCTGAATTAGCACCTGAACTGACTGAAGGTTCCTCACCATGCATGCAGCCTGGACGGCCTCTGAGAGGATTCCTGCGTCTGGTTCACACCAGAACACGCGACACTCGAACTGCTGCGTGCCACCGTCTACGATCACAGCGAAGGTGTGGCTGTCATGGCCGACACCCAGAAAGGTGAGGAAACGCACCTGACACTCCCAGAAGGGCTCCTCCCCTTCCTGTCAGGACCCAATCAGACAGAAGAAACACAGTGAGGTGTGACGCCCTTTAACCTGGTGGATTAACAGAGTGTGATCCAGAGTACTGACGGTACCTCTCCCTTCCACAGAGACAGGATGTTGTCGGTGACATGGATGACGGCCGGCTCCCACTCGTCTCTGTCGGTAGAGTTCATGATGCTTTCTATCGCTCTGTTCAACACCTCCATACCTGCACAGACACACCTTTACTCAAACATGAACAGCTTAAAGCCTGCACATGTTCAAGTCATTATACATTTCATTACAGCTTGATCTGGTGACACCTGGTGGTTACCGTGGTAACAGCAGGTGTGTTTCAACACTATTATTCACAAATGACTCAGGAACTACAGACTCACTAACATAAAGTGTTACCAAATGAACAGCTAAAGATTGATCAGTTTGTTTACAGTGTTTATATTGGTGTGTTCAGGTGTAACAGGTGTGTTTCTGTCCTACCCATTGCTCTGGACACCGGCAGGTTACCGATGTACTGGACCTCAAACTTCTGCACCTGCTGCCGCATCGCCTCCAGAAACTCCACTGAAACACAACAAGCGATGAGGAATCAGCAGAGAACCAACCAGAGAGCAGCAGGTGATGTTAGAGAACAGGTGAGTGACCTTGTCTGGGCAGGTCCTCAGGTGAGATGCTGTCCATCGTCAGAGAGCGAGACGATCTCATCAATGTCTTCTCTGACATCATCTAAAGACACACAGACAGAGTTAAAGAATCTGACTTCCTGTCTGACTTCCTGTCTGTGGCTCTCAGCTCCGAGCCCATTGATTCCTACTGAAGACGTACATCTTTAAAAACCCCTCACAGGTATATAGTTTATATGTTTAAACTGGCAGGTAAACTGAACACAAGCTCATGAATGCTGGGAGCATCTATCACTTTGAACAGTTCCTTGGTCTCATGCTGCCATCTAGTGGCCTTTCTGGGCACAGTGACATCATTCTGACAGATAGTGATGTCATCAAGTTTAGCTTGTGTTTTAACAGAGAGGCTCATGGGAAGCATCACATCTACTAGACACTATCAGGTTGCATTATGGGAAATGTAGGATCCAGTGTTTTCAGCGTCAGTCCAGAAACATCTCAACAACTATGGGATGGATTGTGATGAAATGTGGTTCATCGTTCATGTTCCCCTCAGGATGAACTGTAATAACTTTGGTGATCCTCTGACTTTTCATCTAGCGCCATCATCAGGTCAACATGTTAATGTGTCCAACACTTTGGTTTATGACCAAATACCTGCAGAACTAATGACATTCCCACCAGCCTCAGCTGCACTCTGTGTTTACTGCTAACTAGTTAATGTTAGCATGCTAACACGCTAAGCTAAGACGGTGAACATGGTAAACATTATACCTGCGAGTACATTTAAGGTTATTTAGACTCACTGACCTTGGAGCACATCTCATGCAGTGCCGTGGCGATGGCTTTAGCCGGAGCGTCGCAGCGAAACACGTGACACTTCAGCACACAGCTGTCCTTATCACCCGCCACGAAGGCAAAGTCCCTGAACGCACCACACACACACACACACACACACACACACACAGTGGATCGGTCATGTTGTTGTGGCCGACCAGCTGATGGACTGATGATCATGTGATCAGCAGGTGAAATCAATACATGACCCTAACGTATGCAGGAGGTCGTGGAGATGAGAGTAAGAGTGAGTCTGTGGCTGTGGATGTGAAGAGGTAAAGGTAGAGTGGTTTACCTGTCCCTGCCCAGGTGGAGGGGTGGGGGGGGGGGGGCATGTTAAAGAAACAGAGAGAGTGACAGTGTTAGTGCAAACAGACAGGGAAACCATCTGAAAGGTGAGTTTGATTTTAACATTTTA
This sequence comes from Macquaria ambigua, assembly GCA_008360985.2. Classification (NCBI taxonomy): domain Eukaryota; kingdom Metazoa; phylum Chordata; class Actinopteri; order Centrarchiformes; family Percichthyidae; genus Macquaria; species Macquaria ambigua. The sequence goes on along the minus strand of VMKM01003283.1, from coordinate 14,199 downwards.
GCATGTGGAAACAGACTGTGAGCGAGTACTGTTGGAGTTTAGCCTAGCTTAGCACAAAGACTAGAAGCAGGGGGAAACTGCTAGCCTAGCTCCATCCTTCTGTCGAGCCTCAAACCCTCTTAACTGCTCAGACGTGTCATGCTTGTTTCAACTCGATGAATAAATGAGTCAGGGAGCATGAGTGAGATCTGACTGAGCCATACAGTGACATCACAAAGCTGTACTATGACATCACAGATGGGCCTGGATTGGGGTCCTGTAATACTGTGGTATTCACAAACTGGTTCATCAATAAAACCCCATGGAAAACATCTTGTGAATCTTGCAGAAGGATGACGATGAACAGGTGCAGCAGCCTTTCACAACATTCAAATGAACTAATCGATCAATTTATCCAACAGATCACTTTCAATACATCTCCTAATATCGTTTAATGATTAACGACAGCTAAAGTTTCCTCCGGCTGCAGGACTGATCACAGCTGCTCTCTGATTGGCTCACCTGCCGTTGTTGCAGCCCACCCCCCAGACACGGATATTGATGATTGGCTGACAGTGCAGGGGGGTGTGGTCTAAAGGGTCCAACAGGGTCAGAGTGTCTTTCTTCAGAACCAGCATCATCTCCCGACCCTGCAGACATACAGAAAGGTAGAGAGAGAGAGTCTGAACAGTCCTAAACCAGATCCTGATAGTCTGAACAGGTTTAATCCAGATCCTGATAGTCTGAACAGGTTTAAACCAGATCCTGAAGTCCGAACAGTCCTAAACCAGATCCTGATAGTCTGAACAGTACTAAACCAGATCCTGATAGTCTGAACAGGTTTAATCCAGATCCTGATAGTCTGAACAGGTTTGAACCAGATCCTGATAGTCTGAACAGTCCTAAACCACATCCTGATAGTCTGAACAGTCCTAAACCAGATCCTGATAGTTTGCGCAGTCCTAAACCAGATCCTGATAGTCTGAACAGTCCTAAACCAGATGCTGATAGTCTGAACAGGTTTAATCCAGATCCTGATAGTCCGAACAGGTCTAAGAAGACCAAGCTAAAAAGGTTTAAAACTTTTAAACTTTGTAGTTCTGGTTAGTTTACGATAAATTCAGACAGACAGGTACAGGTTCACTAGGTGTCTCACCTCTCCCCAGGCCCCTTGTCTGTCTCTCTGCTCAGGGCTGCTGCAGTGAGACAGCTGCTGGATGACGTTACTGACAGCGAGACTGCTGCGACCGGGAGACAGGTCCTCCTCCTCCACCTCCAGCCAGCCCAGAGACCGCACCGCAAAACACTGACAGTTAGACAGGAAGAGAGAGAGAGAATGAGAGAGAGAGAGAGAGAGAGAGACAGGTGATGAGGTTAAGCAGTCAGTGAGTTGTTGGGTGACAAACAGAGAAACCAGGACACAGAGAGACAGACAGACAGACAGACAGACAGAGAGACAGATTAAATCAGATTAATGCTGCATAAAACTGCAGTAGAGAGAGGTAGACACAAACAGAGAGAGAGAGAGAGAGATTAGAGTAGATTAGACCACCAGAAAAGAGAGGACTAACAGGAGGAGCTCAGCTTTCACTTTATATTATATTATATTATATTATATTACATTACATTAGATTACTTTATATTACATTATATTAGACTAGACTAAAGTTTCCTTCACATCGAGTCACATCGAGACCAGTTCAGTCCAGATGACCTGAAGAGGTCTCACTCCACCTGGTTTATCAGGACACAGCTGACTGTGTGGACTGGAGGCAGCCCAGTATCCCAGAATGCATTTCACATGAAGCAGCGGTGATGGTGGAGACTCTGAGTCAGACTCAAAGCTGTGTCACTGTTTCAGGACAGAAAGTTCACATTTTAAATATGTTTATTTAAATAAAGTCTGTTTGGAAATTTGCTCTGACGTTTTCAGACTGATCACTCATCTCAGCAGCTGACAGCCTCCTGAGATGAGCTTTCAGTCAGAGTCCATGGTCATCTTTCTGTGGAGAACAGTGTTATGATGATGTCACAGTACAGGTGTGTTGGGTGATGATGTCACAGTACAGTCAGGTACAGGTGTGTTGATGTGACATTTGTTTTGAACTCGTCTTATTTAGCATTTAAAAGCAGTTTATAAGTAAGAAGAGAAAATGTTTACAACTATTAATCTTTCTCTTCATTTATTAGATTTATTAAATTCATTATTGAAGCATGAGAAGTGGCTGAAAGCTTGAGACAAAATCTAGTTAGTGGACTTTGAGTTAAAGATGTTTGTTGTCGAGGTCTGTGAAGAATAAACCTTGAAGCTCAACGTGTTGTTGAGTTTTAAACACATTTACATTTTGTGAATGCTTTGTACTGATTTACAACATGTTGTTGTTGTTGTTGTGGTCTTACCTTGGAGTTGGGGTCATGGTTGGTGAGATAATCTTCATGCCACGAAGACCTGAGAGGAAAAACAAAATTAATTTAATCTGTACAGACAGTGTGTGTGTGTGTGTGTGTGTGTGTGTGTGTGTGTGTGTGTGTGTGTTACCTGGCCTCAGGTGGTCTGTCTGTCTCTCTGTTGGAGCTCTGCTGTGCAGCCTCCTCCTGCTGAGATACAACACCACAGAAGAAGACAAATTCCAGTTCTGCTTCTGCATCAGACAAACCTGAGCTAACCTTAGCTAATGTGAGCTAACCTGAACTAATATGAGCTAACCTGAGCTAATGTGAGCTAATGTGAGCTAACCTGAACTAATATGAGCTAACCTGAGCTAATGTGAGCTAACCTGAGCTAATGTGAGCTAACATGAACTAATATGAGCTAACCTGAGCTAATGTGAGCTAACCTGAGCAAATGTGAGCTAATGTGAGCTAACCTGAGCTAACCTGAGCTAATGTGAGCTAACCTGAGCTAATGTGAGCTAACCTGAACTAATATGAGCTAACCTGAGCTAATGTGAGCTGACCTGAGCTAATGTGAGCTAACCTGAGCTAACTGCACTGCACTAACTGGTTAATTTGGACTAGATCATTTAAGTAAATAGTGTCTAACCTGTGTGTCGAGCAGCTGTGGCGTCCTGCTGAGGCAAGGGTGTTGCCACTGGGTGGCGCCAGTGGGAACGTGCCAGTAGTAGGTTCCTGTTGAGTCTTTGATGGTTCTCCAGCCGGAGGGAAGGTCCGGATCCAGCAGCAGGTTCTGGTCTGTCCAGATGTTGTCTGCACAGACACATAAAAAGTCAACAGCTGTCCTCTAAGCAATATGAAAATATAACTCAGAGCTCCTGATGGCGCCACCTACAGGCCGCAGTGTTCATTACAGCCACAGTATGAAAGAACAACATCCTTAGCGCTGCAGCTACAGTAGTTCACCAGTTAGCTTTGTGAGTCACAACATTACCAAGACTGTAGAAACACGTATTTCACAAAGACGCACAGGTTCATTTCTCTGGGCCTTTCTGCTGTGAACCGACCTTTAAGTTGTATTTGGTTACCGTGGCTACCGCTGCATCTGCCTCCCGCTGCCTTTTTGTTCTGTATTTTGATTGGGCAGTAGCAGCTAGTGGCTAGCGGCTAGGAGCTACATCTGATCCTACAAACAGGCTGCTGTTATCCGCCTACTACAATCTCATCATGTAGCCAAATGGAACAGGTTGTAGATTAAAATATAGCAATATGACACAATTAATATAAACACTGTTTATTGGCCCAGACCAGACATGATGTCACTGTGATGTCATGCACACTCCCCCTTCAGATCTTGAACTTTTCACACCCGAACCCTTTAACTACCTCTGGCGCTTCAATGCAAACTAAATTTAGCTGCTTTCATCGCTACACTTACACTGTTGATTCAAGTGATTTCCTCCTCCTCTCATCTCCTCTCTCCTCAACCTCTCCTCTCCTCCTCCTCTCCTCTCAACTCTCTTTCCTCTCCAGGTAGCTGGAAGGCTGCCATCTTTGTTTTAATTTGGAAACAGAGGTGCAACTTGGGAAACGGGAGGAAATATGAACCAATAAATAATTATTACAAACCGAATCCACTTTACAGCTTTTCCTCTTTCTGCTCCAGACTGAACTGTAACTCCATCACTCTCAGTTACTGGACTGTAAATATATAATATATTAATATCCCACAGAGGGCGGACTAAATATCTTCACAGTGCTTCTGTTTTGCTGTCGACTCACCTCTAAGATCATATTTTGTGAGTTTATAACATTAGTGTTGGATTATGTTGTCAGTGTTGATGATATCGTCCACCCGGTACAAAATGTACAAGAGACGCCAAAGTGATCCGAGGTCAAACTGCTGAACAGGAAGAGAGGAGAAGAAACTGAAGAGGATTTGAATAATTAATAAACCCTCAGACATGAAATGCTGAATCGGCTGATTGAGAGACAAGCCATTACAGCGGCCAAGAGGCAGTGCAGAGAGAAGCTGGACGGCTTCTATTCCACTGCTGACTCCGGGCGGTTGTGGCAAGGCCTGCAGCACATCACAGACTACAGAACCACCACCAGTACCATCAGCTCCACAGACAGCCTGCCGGATGATCTCAACACCTTCTACACCCGCTTTGAGACCTCCAGTCACAGCACAGAGTGGAGGCATACACACACCTGGACCACCCGACCCCCCTCCCCTCCACCAACAGTCTCGTCAGGCCAGGTACACAAAGCTCTGAGGAAGATCAATCCCCATAAGGCAGCAGGACCAGACAACATCTCGGGGCGGGCTCTTAGAGCATGTGCCAGCGAGTTGGCTGATGTTCTTACCTCCATCTTCAACCTTTCCCTCAGCCAGAGCACCATTCCCTCCTGCTTCAAGACCACAATCATCGTCCCTCTTCCTAAGAAGAGCTCACCCACCTGCATGAATGATTATAGGCCGGTAGCACTCACTCCAATAATCATGAAGTGTTTTGAGAGAGTGGTGCTGGCCCACATTCAAAGCAGCATACCGGACACCTTGGACCCCCTGCAGTTTGCCTACCGGCCCAACAGGTCCACCTTAGATGCTATTGCTGCTGCCCTCCATTATTCCCTCTCCCACCTGGAAAATAAAGACTCCTATATCAGGATGCTCCTTGTTGACTACAGCTCTGCTTTCAACACGGTCATCCCCCACAAACTCAACCACAAACTGTCTACGCTCAGTCTGCACCCCACTCTCTGTAACTGGGTCCTAGATTTTCTAACTGGCAGACCCCAGGCTGTCAGGATTGGTAATAGGACTTCAGCCAGCATTATTACAAACATTGGCACTCCACAGGGATGCGTCCTCAGCCCCATCCTCTACACCCTGTTCACCTACGACTGTGTCGCCTCCCACAAGGACAACATCATCCTAAGGTTTGCAGATGACACCGCAGTGATAGGACGTATCACTGGCGGGGACGAAGCAGCCTACAGGAGGGAGGTGGCCAGTCTGGTGTCATGGTGTGAGGACAACAACCTCACCCTCAACACGGACAAGACGAAGGAGATGATAGTGGACATGAGGAAGGGAAGGAGGCCTCATCAGCCACTGTTCATCCGGGAGCTTGAAGTGGAAAGGGTCAGCTGCTTCAAATACCTGGGCGTCTACAGCAGCGAGGACCTCACTTGGACAGTCAATACCACACAGCTGGTCCAGAAAGCTCAACAGCGGCTGTATTTTTTGAGGAGGCTACAGAAGTTTGGCATGTCAACTAAGATCCTCAGCAACTTCTACAGCTGCATTGTTGAGAGCATATTGACCAGCTGCATCACCGTGTGGTATGGTAGCACTACTGTTACGGATCGCAAACACCTGCAGAGAGCGGTGAAGACTGCTGAGAAGATCACCAGGACTCCACTGCCCTCTCTGCAGAGCATTTACCATCGCAGAGTCCACAGGAGAGCTGCCTCCATCCTCAAGGACCAAGGACATGAAATGCAGGACTTCCAGACTAAAGAACTCTTTCTTTCTCACTGCCATCAGACTCCTAAACAGCTGACAGGAGTCTATAAACATGGACTACCTCATGTAACTGCACCTTACTGCGTATACAGCTGATGTTACACTACTCCTTAGTTTGTACAGTTTATATTTCTATTGTATTTCTCATATGCACTGGTTTTTAATTTAATCTTTTTATTTATTTTATATTGTTCTGGCATTCATTGTAGATAGCAAGACAGAATTTCATTGTACAGGGAAACATGTTTCCTTACTGTGCATATGACAATAAATAAAAAATTAAAAAATAAACAAAAACAACAGAATAAACTGCAGTCAGCAATTAAGAGTTGTTGTGATGCAGCAGCTATCACTATATCACTACTGCTGGCAGATTTTAGCAGCTGTAGCTAACTACTGTAAGCTAATGTTCATGCTAAAACTCCCCGAGTGGGTTAAAAACTTTGTCTTAAGCTAACTTGTTTTAAAATGTGAATCCTGTAAAAGGGTCTTAAATATGCACTTAATGGTTACATACATGGTATCATGCTAAGGGACTGAGGCTAAAGCTAACAGGTCCCAGGTCATGATATCATGCTAACAGACTGGTAAAAAGTCACCATCCTCAGCCGTTGATGATCTATGTAGAAAAGGTAACTATAAAAGTATATATATACCTGGAGACAAACAAACACTCACTGTTCAGGGGAAGGGTTTAGCAAAAGATCAATTGGCTAACCAGATAGGTGTTAGGTGACAGGTAGTGATGACATGAAGGTACAGACCGGGTCACAGGGGGTCCACAGCAGGTTAATCCAGCCCTGCTCAAACCACAATGTCCCATTTAAACATGTTTGTGTCTGCAGGTGCTCAATCAACCAGACACAACATGTAAACAATAGAGTGACTGCAGGTCTGCAGGAAGGTCCTCGCAAGCCTGTGAGATTACAGGGACGAGTGTGTGTGTGTGTGTGTGTGTGTGTGTGTGTGTGTCTCACCATCATAGTTGACTATGAGGATGGCCAACATGTAATCCTTGCCCATCATGGCTCCACCCTCCAACATGTGTGGTCCAATCAGCTGATCGCCCTCCAACACACACACACACACACACACACACACGCACACACACACACACACACAGGCCCAGATGACAGATGTTAAAGCCTACGCCTGCCTGTCTCTCTCTCTCTCTCTGTCTGTCTGTCTGTCTCGGTGTCTCTCGTCCCTCCGTCCGTCCCTCTCTCAGACGACACCATCAGTCTTCTTCTTTTTCTTTATGTTTATTTCCCTCCTGGCGTTTTCTCTCTCTCTCTCCTCTGTTCATCCCTCTTCTCTCTCGCCCATCCTCCCTCTCTCTCCTCTCTGTCTGATGAAGGATGCTGTTTTCCTCCTCCTCTCCCTCTCCTCTCTCTCCTCCCCCTGCTGATGTCATCACTCCCCTCCCTCTCTGACTCTCTGCCTCACTCGACCTTCACTGTAAAAATAAAGACTTTAAAGTACATTTCCACAGCAAACACAAACATGCAGAAAATGTAGAAATATTTGGGGGTTCATAAATTCTTTAAACTTCAGAACAAATGTGGAAGGATTTATATTTTTCCATTTCCGTACTTTGAGTCTTCTAGTGATAAAGATGGAACAAGCCATCGTTTTTTGGGGCATTTTGCTGATTTGTATCCTGCAGATTTACTTCCAACCCTGTAGTAAACTGTAGTGTGTACTATCAGTCAGCTCCGTGAAAAGATTTAATATCTCAACATAACTCTTTGGCTCTATGTGATACATGGAGAGAGATGTCCTGACATGACTGCAGGGAAAACGTCTTCCTGTGATCCATTTCCACGCTTCACTGATCATTGAAGGTGATTAGAAACACTGTTATGTCTTTAATAATAAACAAAGGATTTCACCATCAACATCAGATCACCAATGGATGACGTCATAGTAGGTATGACACAGTGGCCACGTGTCCCGGAAAGTTTTAAACGGCAGGGAGCGCGTGAAGCTCAAGAACATCACAGGAAGTCAGACCAGTCCTACTACAAAGTAAAAGCCTAAGGTTTATTGTGACTGTAGTTAATGACAACAGAGTACATCACAAAATAACTGCATACAAACATTTAATGTTATTATGATTATTATAAAAGAAAACACCCATATTGTCAAACTCATAACTCACATTTATTTTAGTTTTTTCTTATTTACTTCTTTAGACTTTTACTTATTGATAAATAGATACATATAATTAAATAAAACCTTGTAGTCATCCTTTTAAGCTGCAACATTTATTGATATTTGGTATTAATTAGTTGTAACAGTCGACCTGTATTTCTGTAGGCCGGCTTGAACTGCTGCTCATGTCCTCCAACAAGACGATGATTCACAAATAAATACATAAAAAATAAGAAATAATAAAAGCTTCAGTTGTATTTACCTTTAATATTAAAAAATGTTATTCTTAAATACAATGATACAGTGTTAAATTCCACTTGAACCTTTAAAAAATGTTTTTACACATCTAGATTTTATTACCTCAGTAGAAAAATATATCTGTTATTATACACAAATATTGAGCTACAAACAAAATGTCCACAGACAAATATATAGCACATACAACATATTCCATATACAATTACATGAAAAATATAATAAAAAGTTTGAAAGACTTAAGTCTTATTTTGAAACTATGAGCGGAAGTTGTCTTGTTTAGTGCCGAGTCTTTGACACGGATATAGCTCATTAAACTAAACACAATACCGTACACGGAAGGAGTTGTGTGTCTGTTTGATTAAATATTAATTTAAACCTTTAATGTTGTTTTAAGTCTTCGGGTTAGCTTGTCCGTTAGCTTAGCTTCCTCACCGGGAAGAAGAAGCTCTGGTTATTTGACACGGTGGAGTCCAACATGGAGGACATGTACATTAAACCAGGTGAGAGTTAGCTTCACTGAGCAGCTCCTGACAGTGATAAATAAAGTTAATATTGACAATGAAGTCCTGAAATAGTTTCTGTTGTGTAAGGCTAGCGGCTAGCACGAAAGTTCGACTGGTTTGATCCCAGGAATCGACAGAACGAGAGACGTATTGACAGAACGGTTCAACGAAATGTGTCATGTCATTTCCCGATTGAAAAGGCAGCCAAACATTCTGTAGAGTTTGGTTGGACTCGTTCCGGTGTTAGACCCTATTCTGTGACCCAGATAATGACCGGTGATGTTAGTGCACTACTGCAGTGGGTTTCTGTCCTGTAAGGCTAAGGGCTAGCACCAAAGTTCGGCTGGTTTGATCCCAGGAATGAGACTATCGTTTTGACAGCACGGTTCGACGAACTGCATTCAAGAATCTGGCATGTTAATGTTCCCATAAGCCTCTAGGCAATAATTACAACTTTGTAAACATTCATTATGGTATTTAGGAAGGAATTGTGTGTTGTTTGTAGTTCGGCATACAAATAATCACCAAACAGTATTTTTTTAGGTAAAAATAAAATGTTTATTAGTGGTTGTCCTGTTGTTTTCTTAATCCCAATTTACTCATTGAAGTGTGTTTGATCATCCAAATGCAGCATTTAATGGCAGAACCTGTCGATTCCCTAATGTGCCAAGTCATGTTGTCCCAATTGAAAAGGCAGCCAAATATTTAATGGAGTTTGGTTGGGCTCACTTGATGGAGCCTGTTCTGCTGTTACACCCTGTTCTGTGACCCAGATATTGGCAGGTGATGTTAGTGCACTACAGACAGTTTCTGCCATCACAGCTGTCTAAATGGATCTAATCTAAATACTATGGAGGTGCCATTTTTATCAAAATACAGGATGTAAGAAAGTTTCACATATGTGATGGTTTGCTGACGTTCTCGCCTCACCAGCAAAAGTGGCAGCAGGTCGTCGGGATGCAGCCAGCACAGGGGGACGCTGGCTAAAATGTTGAACTATTCCTTTAAAGACAACCCTGTCTCTCTCTCTGTGTTGCCTAGGTAACCAAGAGCGGGGTTGGAACGACCCCCCTCAGTTCTCATATGGCCTTCAGGTGGCCCGCGGACCACAGAGGAACCTCCTGAACAGGAGAGCAGCTCCACCAGCAGCTTCAGGTAAGAAATCACTGCCGTGCCGTCCACGTTCAGAAACAGTTCCAGGATAGGCCTGATCACATATGCTCATATATGTTTGAGAGAGTTCAGACCCCACCTTCTTTCACACCTCCACACAGCCGACCAATCAGCTGACCACACAGCCGAGCCATCACTGAGTGGAGGGTCCCTGCAGTGCAGAGCTTCAGGCTCTCCATGATGCATGATGGTAAAAACATTTATAGTTCTCAAACTTTCAAACATCTTCTCTCTGATTGGTCCTCAGATGCAGGAGCCCCACCCATGACTCCTCCCTCCTCCAGTCCTCTGGCTCCACCTCCAAGTGGTGTAGCCCCGCCCCCTCTATGCCCAGGTAAGAAGCAGAAGAAGAAGAAGGTTTTAGTATAGAAGAGATGCAGAATCTAACCTCAACCTTGTCCCTTACTCTCAGCTCGTCCTCCTCCTGGCACTGTGGCCACGCCCCCTCCCCCTCTGGGTCCAATGAGGAGTCAGAGAGAGGCCAACGACAGCCAATCAGAGAGTGAGCCTGATGTAGAGGCCGTGGTGTTGGTGTTGAACCGAGCGCTCGCTGCCTGCAGACAGACTGTTAAAGTGAGTTTTACAGGAAGTAAACAACAGGAACCAGACAGATCGGGGTTAGACACAATGTTATTAACATGCTCAGTCACAGGTTCACATGGAGCTGCAGGAGGCTGAAACTCTTCAACATGGTCCGGTCAGACTTTGGGAACTGTTCATAAAAAGTCCTGAAACAAAGATCAGAACCAACGAGCCCAGTGACTGAAATGATTTGTGATTGGCAGATTTTAGATTTGTCATTGCAGTACCACAGGTGGCCACTGGGAGCACTGCTGACATACTGTACCAGCTCTGTTCCTACAAGTCTGGGTTTAACTCTGATTCACTGTGTGACCTTTGACCTCTGTGTGCAGGATCAGGTATGTAATGACGTGGCAAAGAGGCTCCGCCTCCTGGAGGACAGCTGGAGGTCAAGTAGACTGAGCCTACCTGTCAGGAGACGAATGGACACCCTGTCTCTGGGTAACCTGTCTCATTACATACCTACCTGTCTGTCTACCTGAACACCTGTCTATCTGAATACTTACCTGTCTTCATGTCTGTCTCTCAGAGTTACAGTCTGGTCGCTGGGACTCGGCTGATGAGATCCATCGCTCCTTGATGGTCGATCATGTGACCGAAGTCAGCCAATGGATGGTCGGCGTCAAACGACTCATTGCTGAGACCCGAAAACTGAGTCCAGAACTCTTAGAACCACTTCAGAAACCTGCAGAACCAGGCCAAGACTCTGCAGGACCAGTCCAGGACTCTGCAGCACCAGGCCAGGACCCAGTCTCCCAGTCCTGACTTTGTTAATCCTGCAGGAATCGGCAGGTTTCGTTGTGCTCTCTGCAAACTTTGACTCTTTTAACCAAAACCAGGATCTGATGGTGACAGTTGCACATTCACACTTCACCTGGGGGTCAAAGGTCAGATCCCCAGGAGCAGGTAGGGGTTCAGTGGTTTGCTCAAGGATACTTAAACAGGGATGGACACACCCTTCAGTTCTGGACTAGACTGTGTCTGGTGCCTGGACTGACAGTTTCAAACTTTAAACACCCACGCTAGACTCTGGTCTCCAGACTCTGAATTTTGGACACTCTGGATTCTGTACCCTATACTCTGGACTGCAGACTTGGATTTCTGGACTCTTGACTCTGGACTCTGAAGGTTAGACTCTCTGGACTCTGGACTCCCATTCAGCTCCTTAGCAACACCCTAGCAACTACCCAGAACAGCCTAGCAACCAGCCCTGACCCCTTTCATCTCTGGCCTGTTTCTGGACTCTCAACCTTTAATGATCTAAGGTCATGTGATATTTCCACCAATCACAGCAGAGCTTTATGCATTAACAGTAATCCTCTGTTTAAAGGCGGCGACTGTGATGAACGAAGAAATAAAAGTGGGAATAAATCTCTTCTTCTTCTCCTTTCTTGTGTTTTCTTCTTCATGTGTCAGCAGGTGGGATCAGGAAGCAGTTCCTGTTCCTGTTCCTGTTCCTGTTCCTGTTCCTGTCAGAGGGAGGGGGGGAGGGGGGGTGGGGAGGAGGAGGAGTCCTTTGACTTCTTCAAAGGACAGTTTAATGGTTCAGTCTTGGTTTAGGTTTGGGGCTGGGGACAGCAGTATCATAGTTGATGGTTTGACATTCACACTACAGAACCAGGACGAGTGTGTTTGTTATCACGTTTGTCTTCTGTCTCTGTTTAGCTACTGTAATCGGTCCAAAGTGAGCTAACTTTATCCTGGTTTGGCTCAGAGGGGACCCACTGAAAGAGGTTCTCACAAAGCTAAATTCACCTGAGGACCTGGAACATCAGGCCTCACGTAGGACCTGGACTCGTTGTTGACTCGGTGTTGAGTCTCACTTCAAACACAAGCCCTACAGACCCGGTCAGTAATCCTTCATGACAGCAGGGTCTGGACCTGCGTCAGCACTTCACCACCTCCAGTCCGTGGGTCGATGAAGAACCAACAGGAACAGGTAAAAGTGTCACACCTGTTTCTGAGTGACACAGTTGATAAGAGCTGCTGTCGTCATGTTGTGTTGATCTCTGCAAACCATCATATGCCTTCACATATGTTTACTTACTAGCCCTTCTGCTCCCTCTGCTCCCTCTGCTCCCACTGCACCCAGTGCTCCCTCTGCTCCCTCTGCTCCCACTGCACCCAGTGCTCCCTCTGCTCCCTCTGCTCCCACTGCACCCAGTGCTCCCTCTGCTCCCTCTGCTCCCACTGCACCCAGTGCTCCGTCTGCTCCCTCTGCTCCCACTGCACCCAGTGCTCCCTCTGCTCCCACTGCACCCAGTGCTCCCACTGCACCCACTGCTGCTTGGCCTCAGTCAGGTGTTAGAGGAAGCAGTTTTAAAAAGAAATGACAACTGGGCAAACTCCATCTGCTGATGAAGATCATGTGACATGACTGAAAGCTCCTGAACAGCCCGAGTGTTTGTTTATGACCTCTGCAGCCTGCATGGGCCCTGGAAGGCTGCTTTATTTCGAGAAACACAAGTTTTTAATATTGGAGAAGTTTGATTCTTCAGCTGCAGAGGAGCTCAGTCTGAACTCTGCTGACCAGTCAGCTCTGCTTCACTCCTCCTCCTCCTCCTCCTCCTCTTCCTCCCTGGAGAGAGGAGGAGGAGGAGGAGGAGGCTTGAAAAGAGGAAACCAAGCAGAAAAGATGAGTGACAGAAAGACAGAGAGTCGTCCCTAAGGAGACAAACAAACCTAAAAATAGACAGAAACAGAGACAGAGAGCGGTCCATCCCTCCGACCACCTGAAAAACACAACTCAGGAAATAAAACCATCAACAACCAAAGCTGCAAAACATTATTGATCCATTCGCTGACTATTTTCTTTTTTAAACTTTGTTCACTGGGTTTTGCAAGATCATACAATCGTGTCATCAGAGCATTTATAAAAAGTTAAAAGGTTTGTTGCTGATTATTTTCTCCTGAGTGAGTGTTTGATCTTTAAAATGTCTCGTTTTTTCCTCCAGAGGACCAAAACCCCAAAACCACCTGAGACACAACAGAGACTTTAATGATCATCAGAACAGCAGCAGATTATCTTTCTGTCTAATCAATGAATCCACTGTAAAGGCAACATTTGGTTTTTACTGTACAGGTGTTTTACTGTGCAGGTGCTTTACTGTGCAGGTGTTACTATGCAGGTGCTTTACTGTACAGGTGTTGCTGTACAGGTGTTACTGTGCAGGTGTTACTATGTAGGTGCTTTACTGTGCAGGTGCTTTACTGTGCAGGTGCTTTACTGTACAGGTGTTGCTGTACAGGTGTTACTGTGCAGGTGTTACTATGTAGGTGCTTTACTGTGCAGGTGCTTTACTGTGCAGGTGCTTTACTGTACAGGTGTTGCTGTACAGGTGTTACTGTGCAGGTGTTACTATGTAGGTGCTTTACTGTGCAGGTGCTTTACTGTGCAGGTGCTTTACTGTACAGGTGTTGCTGTACAGGTGTTACTGTGCAGGTGTTACTATGTAGGTGCTTTACTGTGCAGGTGCTTTACTGTGCAGGTGCTTTACTGTACAGGTGTTGCTGTACAGGTGTTACTGTGCAGGTGTTACTATGTAGGTGCTTTACTGTGCAGGTGCTTTACTGTGCAGGTGCTTTACTGTACAGGTGTTGCTGTACAGGTGTTACTGTGCA
>VMKM01003282.1:0-41125 GCA_008360985.2 Macquaria ambigua | reverse complement strand
TCTCCTTGTCTACTCCCCTCTCCATTCCTTGTCTCCTCTCCTCTCCCCTCCTTGTCTCCTCTCTCTTTCCTCTCCTCTCCGTTTCTCCTCTCCTCTCCCCTCCTTGTCTCCTCTCTCCTTCCTCTCCTCTCCTTGTCTCCTCTCCTCTTCCTCCTCCCAGAGTTCTCAGATCGATCCGGAGGAGTTGTTCACCAAATTGGATCGGATTGGAAAAGGATCTTTTGGAGAGGTGTGTGTAGCTTTTTCACATTTAATTTTATTATGAAACCTGAAGTCAATGAAACCATTTCTCTTTTCTGTTTTTATCTGCTTTTTTTCCTCCATCTTTTCTTAAATCTTTTCTTGTTTTTTCTCTCTTTCATCTTCTCTCCTCTCCTCCTCTTTACTCCCTTTTCCTTGTCTTTTTGCTTTTCTCATTTGTCATCTTGTCAACACTTGTCTCTGTTATTATAACCTCTCTTTGTCTTTTGTCCTTTTACTTTTTTATTATCTTCTGCCTTCACCATCTTCCTCTGACCATCTTTCACTGTCTCATTTTCCTGTCTCGACTCTTTTCCAATCTTCCATTTCATTTTTAACTTATGCATTTCTCCTCCTCCTGCAGGTGTTTAAAGGTATCGATAATCGTACTCAGAGCGTTGTTGCCATTAAGACCATCGACCTGGAGGAGGCCGAGGATGAGATCGAGGACATCCAGCAGGAGATCACGGTTCTCAGTCAGTGCGACAGTCCGTACATCACCAAGTACTACGGCTCCTATCTGAAGGTTAGACCGACTTCCTATTTCCTGCCTGTCAAACTGATCAGTTTGTGGCACAAAACATTTTTCTTTTGGGGGAAAACTGAGCTAAAAACACCCAATTTCCTAAATAAATAAGACTCTAATTTGGAGAAATAAAAGTTGTCTCCAGCATCCTCTCATGTGTTTGCGGTCATTAAATCAAAGTAAATAACACCTAATCTGAAGGATCAATATTAAGGTTTTTAAAGATCAGTTGATTACTTCATTATCTATATCTTCATTTGCATTTTCTGTCAATTTAGAAACTGAATTCTGTCTCTTTCAGGGCAGTAAACTATGGATCATCATGGAGTATCTCGGTGGAGGCTCGGCACTCGACTTGGTGAGTTTTCTAGTATGACTTATTGATCTAATTCAGTAAAATAACATAACAAGATCACGCGTGAAGGGAAAAAGTGTCATTAAGCTTTAGCATTTATTCAGAATTCACTGGCAGAGAGTTAAGTCCACCTTTGAAAATGTATTCCTTCAGTTTAGTCTGAATAATTATGGATGTAACTTAAATATTCTTCTTTTTCATTCATGATAATTCACATTTGTGTCTAAATAATAATATTTGCTGCTGATAAAATAGTTGGAAATGAATAAAATCTAAAGAATGTTTTATATAAAAACCGTCGTACTACTTATGCCGTGGTTGCCTCATTTTTGTTGTTGAGTCTTGTCTTGAATGAAACTGAACAGGGTGTGTTTGAGTTCCTACGTGTAGCCTCCGGCATGTCAGTGAGTGTTTTATATCTGTGTCATCACTTGACGTGTGTGTGTGTGTGTGTGTGTGTGTGTGTGTGTGTGTGTTTGCAGCTCCGGGCGGGTCCGTTTGATGAGGCTCAGATAGCCACCATGCTGAAGGAGATCCTGAAGGGGCTCGACTACCTGCACTCTGAGAAGAAGATCCACAGAGACATCAAAGGTACGGATGGGACTAAACGATCAGTGTAGCCTGGATCTTCTGTCCTGGTTAAAATAGCAGTCCAGTGATTTAATACTGCACTTTAATAAAATTATGGGGACTTGCAAGATACCCATTTAGAAAAGATCGAACAAAAATCGCTGCTGCAAAGGGCCCCCCCCCCCGACTGGCAAATGCCCACATGCTCCAGTTTATAACACAGGCTTTCTAAAGATTTGTAGTCTGCAAGTGATTTCACTTTAACTAATTTCCTCAGACTTGACAAACCTCCTTCAAAGACAGACAGAAGACACTATACAACTGTTTTCACAGGCTGTGTAGTACTTCCGGTTACTTGTACATTGATTTTGACATGTAAAATTGGTGGACAGCACTCGTTCACACCCTGCGGCCATTTTTATCAAGCCAGAAAACAGATCCAGACTGCTGAAATTCCCACATTTAAAGCCACTGTGTGTAGAATTTCTGAGTTTGCCGCCCCCTGGTGGTAGAATAAAAATCACTGTGGCAGACCACAGATCTGACCCTAGATACAGACAATAAATGAGGTAAAAGTAACAAAGACTTGACCGGTTTTCACCAGGATTGTATCTGTGTACTACGAACAAACAGTTTGGCAATCAGAATAATTTGAAAGATGCTTTAATCGTATAGAAATTCCACACATGGGGGCTTTAAAGTTCAGTTTTATTCGCGTTAATGAGTAGTAGCCGTTGTTTCAAAAGCAAGTGTATGAAACTACATACAGTATATATTTAAAAATACATGCCAAAAAGAAACTGGCACGTCAGTAATAATAATAATATTAATTCCGTGTAGCTGCCAACGTCCTGCTGTCGGAGCACGGTCAGGTGAAGCTGGCGGACTTCGGGGTGGCCGGTCAGCTGACGGACACGCAGATCAAGAGGGAAACCTTCGTGGGAACGCCGTTCTGGATGGCTCCCGAGGTCATCCAGCAGTCCGCCTACGACTCCAAGGTAACACACCTGTTTATACTACAGCTCCACATTCATCCTCTTAAAGGTGCAGGAAACTCAAATTTGCACTTTAATAGCTTTTAATTATGTGGGTGGTCTTGCAGTTAGCTCTTACAAATGTCACTGTTAGCTAAACTCTTTGTTCAATTGTAGCTTAGCAACCATAACAAGTGTTCATGGTTGTCTTTTAATCGCCTTTCCAAAAAACAAAAACACAAAAGTGTAATGAGCGTATTAAACGTTAGAGTTTGTTTGCTCTAACGCATGCTGCTAAAGTTAGCATGCCTGGCTAACTAGCTTACACATTGTAGCAACCTAGCGCTACTTCCAAAGTCAAGATTTAGCATAAAATTAGCTTACTACAATTTTCTGTGGGGGTTAAAAGTTATGTTCGAAAAAAACTGAGATTCTCCAGCAACTGACGTGACACTGGCTAAAAATCAGGCGCCTGCTAGCGTTATCTGACTGTTTTGTACATTGGTGCTAATAAAAAAGAATGAGGGGATGAAAGGTTCAATGAGAGATTCGTTAGCGTCACAGCTTAGCAAATCCAGATATCCAAGCCAGTTTCAGTTTTCGGGTGGACGTGTAGCATTAAATAACTTACTGGACTTGTTAAAATGAACTTGTTTTGTCATTCGTGGGGTTGTTAAAGTGATTCAGTGAGATGTATTGATCCTCGTCAGCGTTCAGCACAAACAGACTTTCCGTTTGTTGGGTTGGATGTGGTGAAGCTGCTCTGCTGTATTTTCAGTTCTGGTTGTTAAAAGCTTCCTCTGCTGCCTTTTAATCTGTGCGCCATGTTTGCGTATTGCCGTAGCAACCTCAGCCACGTGGGTTCACGGCCGTTTGCATTATTTCCACAGTCTTCTTGGTTTAATTTGCATGTAAATAGAAACACCCACACTGTCTTGTTGTCTGGACTTGAATGAGAAAAGTGATAAACTGTTTTTTAGACGTTCAAATGCGTTGCAAAGTAAACTAACCTTTAGTCTCACCATGAGATGTTTGAGTTTTCCTAATTCAAATCTGAACCCTCAGCGGTCCTCACAGAGATGTGACGAGTGTCCACTTGTTTTCATTTTTTGTCACTATATTTGACATTCATGTATTCATAGCTGCACCTGCCGCCATCAAACACACACACACAAAAGTAAAAGGCTGGTTTAAAATAGTTGGATGGGATACCCGATAACAAAGTAAACAAACGTCTTTTATGAAATTACATAATAAGGTGACGTCTCCCAAACCTGCTTTCTCTCTGCGTTTGTTTCAATACATGTCTGAGAATAGTGTGTGTGTGTGTGTGTGTGTGTGTGTGTGTGTGTGTGTGTGGTTTGGCGTGTTTTGGAAATAAGGCAAATCCATTAGGGTGTGTACACCTTGTCTCTTGATGTGGTTTGATTCGTGTGTGTGTGTGCGCAGGTTTGTGTGTATTTTAAAGAGCATGTTGTGTAAGTAACGTGTCAGAGTTATCGCGTCAAAAATGGTACTTTTCCTTCAAACTGCCACAACACTTCTACGTTAATGTGTGTGTGTGCATCTTCCACTGAAATTGCCACTCGTGTGTGTGTGTGTGTGTGTGTTGGTGTGTTGGTGTGTGTCATAGTAATTTATTAGTCACAGTTTTTGGTGCTTGAAAGATGAGAGTAAATAAAGATGAAGAAACAGACAAAGAAAATACTCTGGAAACAGAACGACAAAATAAAACGTCTGTTTTCACCTGACAGGTTATCATTATCTTTTATTTTGTAGTGATTTGAACTGTTGCTCTCATACAAAGTAACTAATTATTTTATTTCTACTATTAGTTGATAATCATGTAATTCATGAAATGGCAAAAACAAATGCCCATGAAAAGTTACCACACGTTGAAGTGATGTTTCAGTCTGATAAACAGCTAAAGGAAAAGTATTAAACTCATGATGATATGATTTAATTCCTGCTTTTATTTTGTAGTAGTTTCAATTTCATCACAATGATGACACAATAATAAAGGTGATGTGTGTTTGGGAGGTGGATTATGTATTTTAGCACGTCAGTGTAACATACAGAGTGTTTTTTTTTGAGTTTACATTTTGACATTTTTTAGATTTTTGCGGTTACTAAAAGTTTTTGGATTCGTTCACTTGACAAAGGTTGTTATATCTTTACATTTGAGCAGGTTTCACCGTTGGCATGGATGTTTTTTTAAGACTTATTATGACTTATTATTTTATTAAGTTTCCAAACAGTTTAACTTTTTAACACATCGACTCCGTTTTGGATTTTAGCATGTTTCAATGCATGGTTCGGATTTTTTATGTTGTTTTTTAAATTCACATGAGTTGGTAACCTGTTTTGATGAAGTATTTTAATATTTTTGTATTTGAGTGTATTTCATTGCTCTGTATGGATATTTATTCAAGCTCCATTATTACATGATATTATTTTCTCTTATGTTTTCAAACAGTTTTTTTAAGGAAGACAAAGCGTGACTTGTTGAAATACCACAGACAGTTTGCAGACACCACCAACAGTTGGGTAAACAACAAACGTAACCTGAGCAGTCGGAACAAGCTCACACAAAAAGGCAGCCATTGTGCTTAAAGGACTGTGTGTGTGTGTGTGTGTGTGTGTGTGTGTGTGTGTGTGTGTGTGTGTGTGTTTGTTTTATTCCTCTTTAAATTGTGTGTTTTGTGTTTTATACAGTGGTGGAAAATAACTAAGTACATTTACTCAAGTACAATTTTAAGGTGCTTGAATAATTTCATTTTTATGCTACTTTATACTTCTACTCTACTACATTTCAGTGGGAAATATTGTACTTTTTACTCCTCTACATTCATCTGACAGTTGTAGTTACTAGTTACTTAAATAAAAACCAACCACCAGGATTATAAGATATAAAACACTGATAAAAATAAACCAGTTTTTCCCATCCTTTTTGTCTTGTGGCCCCTAACAAAAGCTAGTGTCTGTTTGGGGCCTCTTGTCATGTTTCAGATGTTTATGAGTTTTTTCTCCTCTAAACTCACATGGTTTCTTTTAAATAACAGTTTGAGGCACAAAGAGTGCAAATTATCCAATATTTTAATAGTAATGGAGTGTTTTTATTGTGGTATTGGTACGTTTACGAAGGTACCAATGATGTGTTTGATGCCTGATCTCACAGCAGGTTTGTAGCTCCAGTCACACATCGTCATGTAGAGTATTCGTACAATTTGTGCCATTCAGATGGGACCCATGCAGACTTGTGGATTTTGACTTTAAAGCTGCTATAATCAATATTTTTATACCAACAATTGATCAAATGACTGCATGTAACGTGAAAGAGGTCGCTCGTTGTGATGATCCCTGATTATTCAGCTTTACAGAGCTTTTTAGCATCATTTAGCTCATTGTCTTGGTTTCACGGCTGCAACTTTAATTGTTTTGGTTCACTCTCGACCGTCTAGTCAGTGTTGTTTCCAGCAGCAGTTGTTTTTATTGAAAAAAAGCTCTGAAAACCCACCTGGACGCTACCTGCTCAGCACCAAACAGCAGACCGACTCAGTTAGCGATTAGCTGGTGAACACAGTGGAGCGTTTAGCAGCTAAAGACACAGATATTTTTTCTCAGGAGACCAAAACCAGAGCTAAAAGGAGAGTGAATATTGGACTCGGGTGACCAGAAACACGACTCCAGATGAATGCTAATGTTGCTCCGTATCACCTGGATGTGCTCAGTACACATAAGCAGCTGTTGTAAAAGGTAATAATGTGTTAGTGTTGTGTTACAGTTTGTTTCCGCTGCCCCCAAGTGGCCAAAAAAAAAAAGGTCAGTTAATGCAGGTTTGTAATAGGATGAGACGCAAAACGTTTGTGAAGGTTTTAGTTTTTTGTAAGATGCATACAAGCCATCATGAACACACGTTTGTGTGTGTGTGTGTGTGTGTGTGTGTGTGTGTGTGTGTGTGTGTGTGTGTGTGTGTGTGTGTGTGTGTGTGTGTGTGTGTGTGTGTGTGTGTGTGTTGTCTCCTGCTACAGGCCGCCATATGTTCAGTGTGTAACAGTAATGGAGCTGGCAGAGTTAACAGTCAAACAGTGACAGAGCATCCTGTTGTAATGTGACCCTGAGCAGCTCTGCTACTGTACTCTGTGTGTGTTTGTGTGTGTGTGTGTGTGTGTGTGTGTTTGTTAACGTCGGCTTCTTACCTGGGCTGCCCCACACGGTCATTGGAGCAAGTTGAAACGATGTGACATTCAACCTGTGTGCATGTGTAACGTCTGTGTGTGTTTACATTAATTTAAGTGTGTGTGTGTGTGTGTGTGTGTGTGTGTGTGTGTTCTTGCCCAGGTTAACATATGGTTAGTGGGTGTCACAGCCGTTGTGCAAACAAAAAGTCAGCCTCAAACAACTGCCATCCAAACCACCTGACTGTGTGTGTGTGTGTGTGTGATCTCTATTCCTAACACGTAGTGAAACAATTAGTCGATTTACAGAGAAGTAATCAACAATTTTGAGGATCGATTAATCGTTTTAAGTTATTTAAGAAGCAAAAATGTCAAACAAATGTGGGGATCTGCTGTTTTTCTGTTTTATATGACTGTAAACTAAATATCTTTGGGTTTTAGACACTTAGGACACTTTGCACAACAGGAAACTCTTTGTCTTCTCAGGAAACGGTAGTCAGCAAACACTGAGGGAAACATTGAGACCCTTTAGATTTATCGTCAGCTTATGAAAAATGTGGAGTTTGATTGCTAACTGTCTGCAGTAACAGGTGTCGTTCTGACTCTGCGTGTCTCTCCAGGCCGATATTTGGTCGCTGGGCATCACAGCCATCGAGCTCGCCAAGGGAGAGCCTCCGAACTCGGACATGCATCCGATGCGAGTGCTGTTCCACATCCCCAAGTCTCCTCCTCCGACGCTGAGTGGAGATTTCTCCAAGAGCTTCAAAGAGTTCACCGAGGCCTGCCTCAACAAGGACCCGGTCTTTGTAAGACACGCCTGTGATCTAGATCTGCTCTAAAGAACCGTTGTTGTTCACTTTGTTTGTAACTGGATATTTCTCTCTTCAGTATCTTGAAAAGTCTTTCTGTTGCTGCTGGACAGGAGCCCTTTCTGATGATGTCAATGTGCTTTTATTCCTCTTTAAATTGTGTGTTTTGTGTTTTATACAGTGGTGGAAAATAACTAAGTACATTTACTCAAGTACAATTTTAAGGTGCTTGAGTAATTTCATTTTTATGCTACTTTATACTTCTACTCTACTACATTTCAGTGGGAAATATTGTACTTTTTACTCCTCTACATTCATCTGACAGTTGTAGTTACTAGTTACTTAAATAAAAACCAACCACCAGGATTATAAGATATAAAACACTGATAAAAATAAACCAGTTTTTCCCATCCTTTTTGTCTTGTGGCCCCTAACAAAAGCTAGTGTCTGTTTGGGGCCTCTTGTCATGTTTCAGATGTTTATGAGTTTTTTCTCCTCTAAACTCACATGGTTTCTTTTAAATAACAGTTTGAGGCACAAAGAGTGCAAATTATCCAATATTTTAATAGTAATGGAGTGTTTTTATTGTGGTATTGGTACGTTTACGAAGGTGAAGGATCTGAAAACTTCTTCCACCACTGGTTTTATACTAAAATGTCAGGCAACAACATAAGTATTTGTTCTTAGGGGTTACAGTTGAAAGAAAACACCAACTACCAAAATGTTGCCATCATACAGGAAGTATTAGGAACAGGAGTTTGATGCCTGAATACAAGAAAATACAGATTTTGTACATAACTGACTTGTTCTGACTATTTTTTCTGCTGTTAGTCATCCTGTTGAGTTCATTGTAAACTCCATTTTTATATAGTTTTTAAGGTTAGGAGGTTTGAGTCAAATTAATGTTTTCTCATGTCATTCATTTTAAGCCAGTTTCCCTTCATTATGTGTGAACGTAGTTGCATCCTGCTGCCCCCTGGTGGACTAACATCTCCTCCCCTCTTTATTCCTCTTTCTCCTCCAAATATAAACCAAAGAAGAAACTGTCTTAAGATACTTTTCTTTATTAAGAAAGTACAGTTTCTGAGCCTGACAGATAAATAACTGTTTCACTTATCGTCCACTACTCCCATTCTCTTTTTTATTGATCCTCTCTCAGTGAAGCCCTTTTATTATAAAAACCCTGAGTGAGCTCTCTTCATTCTCTCTCTTCCTGCAGCGTCCCACAGCCAAGGAGCTCCTCAAACACAAGTTCATCGTCAAACACTGTAAGAAGACGTCCTACCTCAGCGAGCTGATTGACAGGTACAGGAGGTGGAAGGAGGAGGGGCACAGCGACAGCAGTTCTGACGACTCAGACAGGTAATCTGATTACTTTTGTTGTGCAGAAAAACTTCATTTCCAGATGATGATTTTCTGTTTTTGTTTGTTTTAACTGAGATCATATCTGTTTTGTGTCTTTATGTACATGGTGCAGTGCTTAGTAACATAAGTGTGTTGGTGTGTGTGTGTGTGTGTGTGTGTGTGTAAAGTGAATCCAGTAATAAGGAGAACAGCGAGTCTCCTGAGTGGTCCTTCACCACCGTCCGTAAGAAGAAGACGGAGGGCAGGAAGGTCCTCAATGGAACGGTCAGTACCATCTGTGTGTGTTTTTATATATTTATATGAAAGTAATCCTTCAAATTAAATCAGTACATCACCCTCATGCACTTCAGAAACAGCTTTTCATGGCTGGAGAAACGCGTATATAACTGGTCAAATCTCATTCCATGACTTCTTGTTTTGAGCAAAAGTTTAACAGATAAAAAAAAAGTACTTTAGGTTTTTATTTTGGGGGAAAAATACTGCAGGAGGAATTAATGGATTTGTTTTTAATAACGTGAGAGGGACAAGATTTTAAACCAGTTTCTCACTTTGTAAACTTAAGAAAAAGTATTGTAGCGTTTGAAAATATTCCTTTTTACGTGACACTACAAACATGTAAATTGATTTCCCAAAAGGTTTTGAGGGTTGAAATAATAAAACAAGACCACTGACTCTGATTAAAGCCTTTTATTCCAAAGTCCTGAAAAAATGTCAGATGTCAGTTTCAGAATGGTCGATATCCTGTTTTACATTTTTGGACACGTTTCGTGCCCTTTAGCTGTACAGAACTGCA
The DNA here is from genome assembly GCA_008360985.2 of Macquaria ambigua. Taxonomy (NCBI): domain Eukaryota; kingdom Metazoa; phylum Chordata; class Actinopteri; order Centrarchiformes; family Percichthyidae; genus Macquaria; species Macquaria ambigua. The sequence continues at coordinate 31,315 of VMKM01003282.1, read as the reverse complement.
CCAAATGAAATGCTCACCTTGTTTTTTTCTCCTCCTCCTCTTCCTCCTCTTCATCTCTGCAGGGTCAGGATCAGCTGAGTAAATCTGCCAGTCTGACCACGGTCATCTCTCCTGTCTTCACTGAGGTTAGTATATACTCACTTCAGTCATAAAGGTATGAAGATCAGATAAAACGCACGCCAAAAACAACCCTATTTTGTATCATTTTCTGCACAGTTTATGCCTGTAAATATTATATACATGTGTAAACATAAACCATGTATTTCAGTTAGATGTATGAAAATATTGCAGCTCAATATTATTTTACGATCTTTGACTGTGGAGTCGTCTTTCTGCCATTATGAATAGTCTAAAAAGTGTGGGACAACCAAAAAAAGAAAGAAAGCTCCAGAGCAAAAATACAACTTTAATATAAACAGAGTTTTATTGTGAAATAAGACTCAATCATTCTTCTCATTTGTGGCGCATCTTTAATAAAATAATGCAGAAAACGTGACAGAACAGGCTGATTTCAGTGTTAGTGGTGATCATAATCATGAGATAGATTGTGCAGAGTAGCTCCTATTCCTTCTTTTTTATGGAGTAGTTTGACATTTTGGGGGAATTCATTTTTCTTCACTTTCTTGCTGAGAGTTGGATGAGAAGGTCGATGCCACTCTCATTTCTGTCCTCTCAGATTTAAAGCTGCAGCCAGCAGCCGGTTAGCTTAGCTTAGCATAAAGAGTGGAAACGGCTAGCCTGGCGTCATTCAAACCCCCAAATTCCTGAAAGCAATATTGAGGACATGACCTCTGTGTCCTCAAAAACACACCGAGACCAGTTTGCTAGTTTTTGGCGAAAAAACAGAGGTGCAGATGGCAGAAATGTTTTATTGTCCTCTTCTTCTTCTTGCAGTTGAAGCAGCAGCACAAGGAGCACTCTGAGCAGCGATTGGCCATCGAGGAGCTGGAGCGCAACATCCGATTGGCTGAAGAGGTCTGTCCAGGCATCACAGACAGGATGGTCACACACATCATTGCCAGGTACCAGAAGTACGTTCGTCATTTTCTAAATCTGTCTCCTCTTTCTTTTCCCTTTGTCAGCTTTTTTGCCTGCTACTTATTTTCTTGTATTTCTGGCAGCAGGTCCTTTTTGCTTTCTTTTGTTTTCTTTTTTTAGTCTTTGTCAAAATTAATATCTTGCTGCGTTTCTTCTTTAGGTTTTATGTCTTAATGTTATTTTATTTTTGTGTAATTCCTCATCATTTTTTGTCTGCTGCCTTTCCTTCTCTCTCATCCGTCGTATTATTCAGAACAAGATGTCTGCATTTTCCTCCATCAGGTCATTTGTTAACCAAATGTTTTGCTTTCTCTCCCTCCTCCTTGATCTCTGTGTCTCGCCCTCAGATTCACGACCAACTGAAGGATGGACGGATCGAAACAGGAAGTACGTTATGTGAAGAGAGACTGTGTCTCCGTACGGTGACGCTGCTGGATGATTGGAAAACAGAGGAGATTTGCTGTGCGATGTCTCCTCGCTGTACACACACGTCTCACACGCGCACACACGCACACACACGCACACACACACACACACACACACACTACTAATGTAATATATACACTATATATTATATGTATATATAAATATATATATATTCACTGCTGCTGGTTGAAGGCCTTTTTTCTCACCATGTTGGATTCGAAAGACAGCTGCATTTCCGATCAACTAGTCTGAAGTTTTGAAAATAGAATAGAAGGTTTTCATTTCCCCTTTTTAGGGTCATGAACCTCCCCATTGTTTTTTTTTTTTGTTTTTTTTTTTTGAAAATGTAATCGTTTCTTGAGCTTCATTTCTGAATAAGTTTTGAATAATAAGTAGACTTTTTGGTCAGACTTAATTCAAACACAAGTCCCTAAGTGCGCAAGTTATATTTAAACTTCCTAAATCACCATCATGTGCCTTAATTATTTATGCTATCAGTCATTTTCTAAAAGTAGACGTCACTTTTTTTAAAGGAGATGTTGTGTTTTTGTTGAAACCACACAAAGACAAATATATAGAAGAGGGTTCTCATCCATCAGCAGTGGTATGTTTTGTGTCATGACTTGTCTTGACTTTGTAGATGTCTACATGTTTGTTCAGTAGCACTTGAGACAGATTATATGCCAATATTACATATTTTTTGTTGTCTTCAGTAATGCTTTAAATTACAGTTCCCTGATCCCGCTAGGTCAGGTCTACCCTTCAAAGTCTAACGCACAAAATATTCAGTTTTCAGAGTTAAATTTGGTCATTTTAGCTCTGATTTTACAGCAATGGAAATTATAAATGCTATCAAATATGTAATATTGTACTTTTTTTTGTATTTTGAACATTCAAGGTGAAAAACCTACCCTAAAGTTGAACACACTTGAGTAATCTAAGAAAACATTTATTTCTAAGTTTCTGTAGTGAGAAACCTGTTAAAAAACAAATCTATTTTAAGAATCCAGACCCATTTTTGACTCATTTTTGGGAGCTACCGGCAGCTAGTAGCTATCTCACAAGTAAGCTAGCTAGCTAACTGTTGTTCAAGCTGTTTCCAGAGTAACTAGCTAAATCTAACTATTAAATATGTATAAAATCCTCAAAATTGTTAAACTATTGTTAGTTAAGATACAGTTACAACCTAAAAGTTCAAAATGGCTGCCAGCTACTGACAGCTAGTAGCTTGCTCACAAGTAAGCTAGCTAGCTAACTGTAGTTGTAGCTGTTTCCAAAGTAACTAACTAAATCTAACTATTAAATATGTATAAAATCCAAAAGTTTGTTGAACTATTGCTAGTTATGATAAAGTTACAATCTAAATGTTCAAATTGGCTGCCATTATGATAGGATCAGTGTAGTACATGTGTTTGGTAACACAACCAGTAGCATTGCACAAGTTTGGGAAAACATTGCTGAGAAATGTCAACTTGTGTCTGAAAGTTGATTCTTAATATAATGCTTGTGTGTAAGGACGTTGTTTTTTTATACCTAACATTGGAAAGTAGCACAGGTCCTTTTTCAAGAGCATGAAGGGAGCTGTAATCAAAGCTATTACTGATAGTTTGTACCAAAGACACTATAAAACTTGGTCATTGTATATTTTTGTCTTTTTATATATCATAAGGGATACGATGCTTGTTGAGGGGGGAAATGTACAATGAAAGATGTAAGATTTTACATAAATGTACTCTTTTTGTAGCGGGACTTAGAGTTTTATGAATAAATATTTAAGTTTGATTGAGAAACATGTTGTTTTCCAGCTGTTTCTTTCTTTACTTTAACTTGTGCAGTGCCTGTTCGGAGCGCGTGGCTGTTCAGATTTCTGTTACTATTCTGTCACACAATGATATTAAACAACTATAATAATATGATAAATTGTAGAAGACATACCAGGTGAATTTAATTTGTAATTCTTGTTGCATTGCATTCATTTGACCACAATTCTCCTCCTCCTATAATTCTTTATTGGCAAATGTCTTTGCATTATAGAAACAAAAAAAAAAAAATATTTGTTCACATTTTTCTACAGAATTCACAAGAACCATTCATATAAAATAACAAATACATACCCAGCTACATCACCCAGAAGGTTATCCAATACTTTTCCCAACCTACATACACACTACACCAACAGTACACTCAAGACTTCATATTAAAATCCAAAAAATGTTCTTTCTTGCCTGACAACCGATTGAACCGATGGCCAGATATCAAAATGAGACCAAAGTTGTAATAAACTGTAGTTTTTCTTTAAGTTGACTTACAGAAGGCTGCGTGACACCTTACATTTCGGCTGGGTGGTGCTTCAGAAAGCAGGTGTCAATTTGCCCAGAAGAAGAAAATGAAGACATGTTAACACCTGATTCCTACGGACAGCCACGCCATTAGTGTCGTAAAAAATGATGTCACCTTGGCTTAGCAACAGTTGCTACAGCTGAGGCTAGTACAGCTTGTTTGTCCTTCGATGGTCAGCTAGGAGAGGTACATAGATATAATTTCACAGGTATTGGTAATCCTCAAAATTTGCTAGCTTGTACCCATAATGTGGCTACTAAAGAGCAGCCAGTTGTTTTCAGAAGTTGAGGTTTTCGCTAAAACAAGGCAAAAACAGTATATTTCATCTGCCAGAACACCTCAGAAACAATACTCATATGAAGTCACCACATTTATTACAACTGTCTGGTTTTATCTACAGTCTGTGGTGGGTGGGTTTGTTTAAACCATCCTGCCAGTTTTGAGTGTGATCATATCATGAACCTTTGCACAGTTTCCACGTGTAAAATGTTTTCATCTTCATCTACAGCGTGACTTCAGTAATCTTTGCAGCACCTTTAGTCTTGTCTCCTTCTGTCTTTTCTTTCTTCTCGTTTTCACCCTTCAACTCCCGTTTTGCTTTCTCCTTCGCTGCTTCATGCGCCTCCTCTTCCTCCTCCCCCTCTTCCTCCTCGTCCAGTTGGAGGCTCCCAGAGGAAAACCTCATCCTGGCTAGTCCAGCGGACCGCACCACCTTCCCCAGCGGGGGTGGTGGACAGTAATATGGATAGAAAACCTCCGGGTCTGAATCGCTGTAGCTTCCCGTGGTGCCTCCAATCATGCATAGCGAGGTGGGTCGTTCAGGCAGGGGGGAGGAGTTTAGTGGGAGGTAGGTGGGTCTGGAGGGGCGTGTCAGGTGGGGGTAGTAACCAAGGGGACGGAACTCAGAGGCGGGGTTAAAGGCAGGGTTAGAACTCCTTGAGAGGTGAAACTTGACATCTGGTTGGCTAGCCACACGGCGAGGCAGCCCCGGGAGAAAGTTGGAGTCATCACTGTAATGCCCCGCCTCTGTATGTCCAACGCCCAAGTGCCTCGCTCCGTTGCTTCCCGGCTGGTAAACCCTAGCCAATCCCAGCCCGCCTGAGCCAGAGGGGCGGAGGTTCCTCCTGATTGGCGAGTGGGACGGCGAATCATGGCTTAGCGGATAGAAAGATGGCTGCGATAGGCCATCCATCGTTACATAATCCCGCCTCCTTGCCTGCGGGAAACGCTCCAGTGAGGAAACAGCAACGTAGTCCGACAAGTAGGGGTATCGGCTGAGAGGCGAGGAACCAGCTAATGGGAATGTTGGGAGGATGGGGTGAAACTGGTAGGCGGGACTATTTGGGTAAAGAAGAACCAGCTGCTGAGCGGCATCCGGGTGTGGCTGGGGATTGGGCCGACGCCGTGACCTGTTGCCATAGACACCGGCTAGCCTCTGGGCTTGGCGCTGCGTCCCGATCCGTCCCCCCCTCACATCCTCCATCACAGATGTGGAGGAAGATCTTATTTTGGGCGAGGGGGTTGATTGGTGTAGAGATGGAGAGAGGGGAGTGAATTGGGAGAGAGTTCGGGTCCTCTGGGTGACCTCGACGGATGATTGGCTGCGTTTAGCCCCTCCTCCACAGATTTCGAAGTCGTCTTCGCCTCGGTGATGTGGGTCCAACTCATGCTGACTGCGGACCGCCAAGGCATGACTCGACCGAGTGAAGGGGTGGGAGTGCTCGTACAACTGAGGAGGTAAAACACACACAAACTTCAGACTTGCCTATACTAACGATTATTTTTTATTCGATCTATTCAATTGATCACTTTTCTTAATTAATTGGTCAACAAAATATCAGAAAACTGTAAAAAAAAAATGCAGTCAAGGTCCCCGGAGATTTCATCAAATGTCCATAAGATATTCAATTTACTAAATGCAAAACCAAGAAAAGCACCAAATATTTGATATTTTGCTTGAAAAAAGACTCAAAATACATGCTAGTTCATTTTCTGTTGATCGACTAATCGATGTGGCTCTACTTCATATGTATATGCATGGTATGTGTATAACTGGTTTTGAACTCTGGTAGTTTTTATTACTTGTTTGGAGACGTCCGTGAGGAGATCAGGAGAAGAGCGACACTGTCTGGGATCGTAGTCTGACTGACTGTAGGTCCTGGGTGAAGACAGTGAGAAGACAAAAAGAAAAGATGATCAATACTGATGATAAGAAATGACTTCCATCTTTTGTTAGCTTGTGTTTTTATCTCTTTTCCAAATGTTACCAGGGAGCCTTAACCTTCACAAGACAGTGGTGGAGTTTATTGTACTATTGTATGTGTTAGCTAAATGACAACAAGAGAAGGGAAACATGAGTAACTGCCAAATTCAAAGTTAGGAGTGAGTTAACTAGAGACACAATTAACACTGATTTGGTCCTTGATCAAATTAGATATTTAGCATCCTGTTGGGGTTTGGCATCCCTCCACAGCAGTCTGAAAACTTCAGAATCAATGCCAAGTCCTAAACCTCCTCTGCTGGTTCTTGACTGTCAGCACCCTTATTGGTGGTATTTTCTTCATTTTGGAGGTAAATTAGAGCATCAGTATCAGTGTAGTCTTGGGCTGAGGGGTCTGATATTTCTGGCTTGTGTAGTTTATTCTCACCTCTCAAAGTGCGAAGGCTTCTTTTCTCCTGATCCCATACACTCCAGCAGCTGTTTCTGCGTCCGTCCACTGCCACACAAATAATAACACATCAAATAGTAAGTCATCATTAGCATCATCATCCTCCTGTTTAAGGTGACAGTATAGCTATAACAGTGAAATACTGATACCCCGTCTACAACAAGAATCAGTGTAAAAGGTCGTCTTGTGTCCTACAACCTGCATAGACGACCCATCTCAGGATCAGGGTCGGACCTTTAAGGGTCACTTGGGTAACTCAGTGGGAAAGACTTGACACAGGATGAGTGATTGGACTGACTTCAGACTGACAGATGGTTAGAGGAGTGTTCATATTTGGTCATTAGTTCAGATCTTTCACTGAGAATACTGTAGGTAATCCACCTCTGTTTTGGGCATTACAGGATTGTTAGAGGTCTTAATTCAAGTTAATTGTAGGTCAAAGGGAAGACATGAACAGACCCAAAGAGACCGTTCACTCTGGGAGCCACGAACTGAGCGTTTTGTGCTTGGGTTCAACATGTTTTAACAACCAAAGAAACTAGATGTAGAACTAGACTTTATAAACAAACAGAGGCTTGGAAATATGACAGAAACAGGAGCAAAAAAGAAAAACCTTTTATATCACAGCAGTGGTTGTCTCTGTGTGTGTTGATTACCTGTATCTAAAGCTGGAGCCCTTACTGGACAGCAGTGTTTTGTGTATTGTCTTCGGTTCCTCTGCCAGTCTGAAGAAGGCATGGTACTCTACACACATCTTCCAGAAGGACTTGCACACGTCTCGACTGGCCATGGAGAACTCTAGTGTGTCCTTACACGACGGCTGGATGGACGCAACACAACACAGACATGTAAATATTGACCGAATGCAGTCCATTAACAAACACTGAGGATTAAGCCAGGTCAGGTTCTCACCCCAACTTTGTCGTGTAGTTTGATGAGGAAATGTTTGCGCTTGAAGCTCAGCTTGCGGATCTTCGCCCAGCTGAACGTGTTGATTTTGGTGTTTCCCTACAAAGCACAGAAGAAAACAATCCATTAATCCATTAATATGTCCTTCAGTGAAAGACAATAGTCTATAGAGATGTAACATGCTGATGTTTAGCCATGTTAGTCTCCTAACATTGAATTTTGACATGAATTTTGTCAGTTTTAGATGTACGTATGTGGACATTTTTACCTGTTGGGATCGCTAGATAAAAAGTCAAGACATCTCCAAAGTCTTTAGGATTCAACCTCTGGATACTCTGAATGTCTGTGCCAAATTTCATGCCAATCCATCAAATATTTGTTGAGATATTTCACTCTGGACCAACAAACCAGCCGAGCTGCTAATGTGGCTAACAACAGCACCTCCTGCTGGCAGAGTAGAGGCATGACAGCAAGCATTTTTAGCTCCCAGCTTTGTGGAAGGTTAATCCTTTTGTGCCTTTGAGACCATCAACCACATACCTGAAAGACCAGTACTCCAGAGTGTGTGACAGCCAGGTTGATCCTCATTCCCTCCCCGTCGTGGGCGGGGTGAGGCCTGATGCCGTACATGTCCAGCTTCCTCGCCACCTCCAGAAGGTGGATATCGGAGTCTGCTGGAGACACACCTCTACAGAAAGAGAGAGAGCAGGACTGAATGAGAAGTGGTTTACGAGGGTTTACTTCCCTGTTGGTGTCTATATTTGGGGTGAAGAGCTCCCACACAGCCGTCCCTACACCACAGAGAGCGTTCAGTTTTTGTGCGTACCTGTGTTTCTTGTGAAACTTGATGATCTTGTGGTCTAGATATTCCTGGTTGGGGACGTAGTGCTTCATCTCTAAATGGTGACAGTCCAGCTCCTCGTCATAGTCCCCTAGCTCTGCTGCAACACACACAAATAAAAACATGGCCGGTAAAACAGTGTTAACATGTAAATTAACCAACTCTGTACAGTCCCAGGGTGCATTTATAACAAGTCTTTTATCTATGTGTTTCCAACTATCTTCATTCAACTGAAAGAAAGTAGATTTTTCCCCAGATGTTGACGAGAGTACTCCAAGATAAAGAGTTAAGCAATAAACTGTGCGGTAATGTGGGAGTTTGCCCCTTTTTTTTCCTCTTTATGCTCAATAACTAGCTGTGGAAGAAATAATCTGATCCTTTACTGAAGTAAAAGTACTAATACCACACTGTGAAAATACTCCTCTACAAGTAAAAGTCCTGCATTCAAAACCTTACTCAAGTAAAAGTATGTAAGTATTATAGGCAGTTTACTCAAAGTATTAAAAGTAAGTAGTACTCATTATGCAGAAAAATGGTCTCCTCAAAATAAAAATAAAAATCAAAAAATATGGAGATACATGGTTTGACAACTAAAGCTGTCAGACAAATGTAGTGCAGTAAGAATTTCAATATATCCCTCTGACATGTGGTGGAGTAGAAGCATAAAGTTGCATGAAATGGAAATATTCAAGTAAAGTACCTCAAATTTGTACTTAAGTACTTGAGTAAATATACTCAGTTACATTCCAACACTGTCAAAAATACATATAAAACATTTTCTTAAGTACTATAAATATACAGTAGATAAATTAAATAGTGCCTCTTGATAATAACTATGTTTATATTTTAGAAATGACCTGTAGATTTGAACAGTGTGCTGTATGTTAATGCTTACACTGCAGTATGTGAGAGACCAGCAGGGCGGCGCTGTTGTCATGACAGGTCAGACTGCCGTTAGACAAGTCCTGCTTTATCTGTAAGGCAAAAAGATACCTGCACACACACACACACACACACACACACACACACACACACACACACACACACAGTGTAACACAGTAACAAAATCTGTAATTTATTGATTTTATGTGTTAGAAGGTGAAAATAAATATCTAGTCACCAGTCTTTAAGGTTTGGTAATCCAGTTTGCATTACATTTTTTTAGTAGCAAACATTCATCATATCAGAGGACAGTGAACCTTGTGTGTATATATATGTATGTATATATATATATATATATATACACATATGTATGTATGTATGTATGTATATATATGCATATATATATTATTATATATATATATATGTGTTGCATATATATATATATATATGTATGTATATATATATATATATATATGTATATGTATATATATATATATATATGTATATATATATATATATATATATATATATGTATGTATAGAAGGTATGTATATATATATATATATATATATGTATGTGTGTTATATATATATATATATATATATATATATATATGTGTGTGTGTATGTATGTATGTATGAGAGCACAGTAGATCCAAAGATATATATAATAAACACTGTTACCTGGTGAGGCCTCTCCTAAGTTGTCCAGGATCTGGTGGGAAGAACTTTACTATAAACCTGAAGAACAGATCGTTGGTGTCTGACAGAGAGAAAAGAAAGTATAAAACATTAAAGGTAGCGTACAGAAGCAGAGAGAAAGGGGAGGAAAAAAGATGGAGTGAAAGATGTTGAAGGAAAGTAAAGAAAAGGCGCTGAGTGTAACTGATAGATGGAGAAACACTGCACACACAACCTGAACAGAACACAGCTGATAAAAATGTACTCAAATACTGTACTAAGTATATCCAATTTATGCTACTTTATACTTCTTAACTCCACTACATTTCAGAGGGACATATTGTACTTTTGTACTTTGATTTTACATACAAAACATATGATCTGGTGCATTTTTATAGGTTAAAGGCCCCTCATACCCTCACAGGTGTTTTGTTGCAGATTAGATCTACTCTGGTTGGAGTTGTGAGGTCATCATGTACTTATAAAAAGGATAAACTAACAGGAGAGCCCCCGAAGTCCCTAAAAATATATTTTATTATCTTGTTATCTTGTCTTGGCCAGTTTGCATGGTGAGTACTTTTACTATTGATGCTTTAAGGATTTCAAATGCAGGACTTTTAATTGTAACACAGTATTTTAACACTGTGGTGTTAGTACTTTTACTTAAGTGAAGGATCTGAGTACCCCCCCCCCCCCCCTGCATCCGTCACTAGAGAAAATTGATTTTTTATTTATGATCAGTTTGTTTTCTCTAGACTCTAAACGTCAGACCCTCATTTGCATTTCAGCCCATAGATGATAATTTCATAGCTTATAGTCATATTTTCTGTTTTACTAACTGCTAGTAGCGAAGTATGAGTTGAGACCTGCACCTGCACACACAGTGACCATAAACCTGGTATTTACATGTCCTTATATCCCACTTTATATCTCGAGTACCTGGATAAGAGCTTATGATGTTCTCATGTGCAAACACATAACTGGAGTGCATGTAAAAGAGAAGAGAGACTTACATTTAATCTGTTTGGCCAGCGGCTTCAGCAGCTCCAACCACACCTGCAACAGAAACAGGTTACCTGGCAGAGAAATTAAAAATATTATTTGTGTGAGTTCATGTGCGTTTGATTTCCTTACGTAGTTGCCGCTGTGGTGCCTGAACTCCAGACCAAAGTACTCTTTCTCCAGCAGTTTCAGATGACCGCACACTTTGTTGAAGAAGTCGCCACCTAAAACCTTTTGCTGAGAGAGAGAGAATTAAAAGAGAGCGATGATTGGATTTTTTAATTGAGACGCTCTTAAAGCTGGAGTCCAGCAGGGACTCTCAGGGGACCGCAGCTCAATTTCTCTGTTACTGAGCTCACAAGAACTTTGCTTAATGAGAGTTTGTATAACGCTGTATTCACTGTTATAAGGTCACAAGAACTGAAAATAAACTCCAGTCTTTGACTCCTGCACACAAAAACAGGTGAGAAAAGTAAAAGGTGTCTTGGTGTTAACAAGTCCAATAGATGCTCGGTTACAAGCGATTTTGTCCAATAAAGATTTAATTGTGAAAAAGCACTTTTCACACAGTACAAATGGATATAAAACAAAAATCTTTTGAAGCTTAAATGTTAAAAAAAAATCCCATGCTGATCTGGAATCTGTTTTCTAAAGCCTGACAGATACTGGATGTTTTAATATTGATTATACTGAATATTAAGACTAATATTTGAGTTTTAAAAAATCTGACATATCGTATGATATATCAACAAATATTCTACAATTTTCTTTTACTTTACTACTTTTAAGTACATTTTGCTGATAATACTTTACATACTTTTACTTACGTAATGTTTTGAATGCTTGTAGTGGAGTATTTTCACAGTGTGTTATTAGTACTTTTACTTTAAGTAAAGGATCTGAATACTTCTTCCACCACCGGTGATCTTTATTAAATCTTGTACAACGTTGTCACATTAAGCCACAGCCCTCTTATAAATATGATAGAATATTTTGTTTTATCGTCAACACGTGTTTCTCTGATGAGTTTAGCATGATGTAATCAGCTTTGTGCCATTTTAGGACCCAGTGAAGTTGAAACGTTGCCAGTTTCAGGGATGTGCACACGATAACCTTTCTGCATCCTTTACATCTCATTCTTTCCTCCTCAAACTACTCTTCCTCTTGCCTCCTCTCTCCTCTTCATCTCTCCCTCCTCTTCTCTCTAATTACCAAGATAAGTGCTGTTCCCTTACTGCAGCGACACAAGGTTTTATTTTAGTGTTTGCTGTCTGCTAGCCGGTGTTTAGCGCCCCGGCGGGGGTCACTGGACGTCCCTCATTAACTTGTCATGAGAGAGAGAGAGAGAGAGAGAGAGGGAGGAAGAGGAGGGACAGAGCAGCTGTAAGCGATTATAAAGAGAACACAGGCCCAACCGATGATTACTGGAAACAAATGGCCGCCCCCAGAACAACAGAGCAGTTAGCTTCAACAGAGCTTTACTGTCCGATCTGCTGGAAATTCATCTGTGGGACAAAAACAGTTGTAAGATGTTTATTGTTTTTTTTTTTTTTAAATTAGGCCTGTTTAATGATAAGATTAGCAACGTACAACTGTATTTAGCTTATAGTGTTCCAGCATCTTGTAGGCTTGAGATGCAAATTCATATACTGCTTACATTTAAGTCCTGCATCTAATTCAATATATTCAACACAACTCCTACATATTTTACATTTAGTTTACAGTTATTTTGCATAAACACAGACATGGAATTGAAGAAATAAACAGTTTGATGGTGCAGGAAACACACTTTGTTGTATTTTAAGATGTGTTTCTGTCTGGAGGCTGATCGTTGCTGCCGTGTTTGCACATAAAGCTACTTGTCGTACCCCTCTGCTGCAGAACTAGAGACCTGAAAGTTATAACACTTTAGATTTTTTATGTTACATTTTATTATTTTAATTAAAGTCGAACTCCATCGATTTTACACATCCAAGTCTGTCATCAGTGTTGGAGAGTGCTACTGCACATGTGATAAAAAGTAGTATAAAGCCTTTTGTGTGAAGTCCGATAAATTGCCTCGAGTGATGTCACTTGAGTCAGTGCCAGGTGGGTCTGAAGACTACAAGTTTCAAAGTGAAATAAATCTGTTTATGTGGCATTAGAAAGACCTCATCTCTGCTGCAGGCTAGCAGCTCGAGGCTACGTTAGCCGCTACTACTAGCATAGCACACCAGAATCTCTGGCTGAACTGTCAGCGGTTGAGTTGCATTGTGGGAAATGTAGGCGGCAGGTTGTGACAAGGAAGAAGAATGAGTGCACTAAAAAAGATGACATCTCTGTTTCTGCTGCATCGATTTTAAAACTTTTTTAAAAAACTGTCCATCGTGAGTCAGACGATGTTAAATATACTAGCTACATATATACTAGCTTAAACTGGTTTCAGTTTAACACAACTTCAGTTTACTATTCCTGAAACTATAACAAGTATTAGGAATATTTCCATAAAATAAACTTGAGAATACATTTGGCTTCATCTTCTCGGTGTCCATCCACCATTCATGCATCCACCCATCTTCTCTCCACATCTTGTCGGATCATTAATTGGGGTTTTGCCCTGAAGGTTAGAAAGATCAGAGTCTCTCTCTCTCTTAAAACCTAATTTTATGATCTTTCCTTATTACCTCCTGTGTTTATCAGATACACTATATTTATCACAGGGTGGGTGGAGTTTTATTTTTGCCCTCATCCGTCCATTCATCCTTTTTCTTTCTTTCTTTTATCCTTTCTTCCTTCGTCGTCCTCCTCCTCCTCCTCCTCCTCCTCTTGTAAAAGATGCTACTAATGTCCCGGAGGCCTCTGGGAAGCCGACAGAGAAAGCATGGGCGTGGAAAATGGAGCTACTTTGCTAACACAATACTGCAAGCCACACACACACACACACACACACACACACACACAGTGAAAGTCTCTTTTCAGATTGCGTTACTGCCTCGCAGGCGGCGTCACCATGTTGAAACCGTCGCTCTGCACATGACACTTGTTCATAGACAGCAGAGTGTTTACGTTTCCCATCCAGCTGTTTACACCTCACCACAGCTGTCTAAAAAAGACCAGACTTTCTTAATATTTATGTATAGATATTAACAAAAAAGTTGAATTCTCTATATTTACTTCCACCCCTAGTACATATTTTTACTCCTCTGTTGTTGTCAGGAGGATAAACAGGAGTGGACACAATAACATGAACGCCTGTCAACAATATAGCCTTTAACAAATATTATAATTATATGTTATAAAGCTTATAATGAGGCAACTCTTTTGTCATTTTTCAGCTTTGCAGTGTTGTCGTGTTGGACTGTTTTAATTCTAAGATTTGTGAATGAAGGAAAAGTGATTCATCTCCACCTGTACACTGGCTTTAATTTAGTTTTTCAGCCATGATATTTCATATGTGCTAGTGACGAGTTCTGGTTTAAAAAATGAAACCTGGAAGATCAATTCTAAACGTAAAGAGCTTTGCTTGTTGAGAAATTGTTCATCATTCATAAAAGTTTACGTCCAAACTGTCTTCTAGTCTTTGTTGACATTTTTCTTCAGGTTCCTTTTGCCTTCTTTTATTTGACAGATGAAAATAGAGACAGAGGTGGAGACATGTGGTAAAGGCCCACTAGGATGTCCTGACTTCCCTCCATCCATCCATGGATCCATCTGCAGATTATTTTCTTGATTAACTGATTCATTGTTTGGTTTATAAAATGTAAAAACAAATACATAAATAAATAAATACCCATCACACCATTGTTTTGACCAGAAGAGCTAAACCCAAACATATTTAGTGTGATATCATACAGACAAAGAAAAGCAGCAAAAATCAACATTTGAAAAGCTGGAACTTTTTGGCACTTTTGCTTGAAATGACTTTACCTACTAATATGTTATCAAATATCGATTAATCGAGTAGTTGTTGCAGCTCTACATCCATTAACTTCTTCTCTCCGGGGCTGCAGGATATCACAGCGCAGCAGTGAGTCTAACACAGAACACCATGTTCCGGTCTCCTCTGTCCCTGACTGTCCAGTAAAGACACTGTGAGGACATATTTTAGGGTGACTTCAAACTTACCTCCACCTCGAACGTGCGCTCGCTGTCATCCAGGAAGACCACGCGCAGCCGGAGCTTCGTCTCCTTGGAGACCCGGGACTTGGTCGTGAGGCTCCCGAGTCTCCGGGTCCGCCGCTGACGGTCCCCCATCTGTCCCTCTCTCTCTCTCTCTGTCTGTGTCTCAGGAGGAATAATAATAATAACGCTCCATTATATCCGTCATAGTGAGGAAATCCCAAAGTCGCAGCAGCACGACGGCTTCACGCGCTCCTCCTCATTACCACCACCACCACCACCATCATCTTCTTCTTCTTCTTCCTCTCCGCTCCTCCGGGGATCCGTGGCATGCCGCTGCAGCGCGCGCTCTCCAGATGCGTAACGGCACGCTGACGTTGTTTCCAGACACTGAACCCCAGCTGAGCACTAATACTACAACATGTACTACTATATACTACAGGAAGTATTCAAGATTATACTTCAGTAAAAGTACATAAATATCATCAGACAAATGTACTTCATATATATAAAGTAAAAGTACTCATTATTATATATTATTATCATGTTATATGTTTTAATTATTACTGATTAGCAAGAAAAACATCAACAAGCATCATTTTACTTTATTCAAGTGCAACTTTAAGGTACTTGTACACATTAAGGTACACTACATCTCAGAGGGAAATAGTGTACATTTTACTGCACTGCATTTATTTGACAGCAGTTACTAATTACAGCCACACAGGTGTCTTCAGTTACCGGCTGATCTCGCCTGTGCTCAGGTGTTGGCGGTTGGTTGTTCTGGGAATTCAATCATCAGCACTAATTAGGCAACATGAGTGAACTCGTCTTCTTTCTCCACATGTATTTTTCTATGAACAGGCGTGTTAGCAGCACAGAGATTCTATTCACTCAATAGGTCATGTCGTGTGTGAGTGTGTGTGTCCTCCACAGGAATATAATATGAATTTCACGGTGGCTGGACGCTTTTAGAGAAGTGACCTGTCCTAAAGTAGGCTAGTAGTGCAATGCCTCCACTCGCCTGCAGCATGGACTGAGCACTTAGTGTGTGTGTGTGTGTGTGTGTGTGTGACAGACTGGGATGACACACATGTAAAATGTTGGTCAAGACACTGTCTCACATTTTCTGTTTCCTTCGTCTCTCTCTATGACTGACACACATGCACGCACACGCACACACTTTACAACAACAATACAACAATAACACACACAACAAAGCACTGACACGAGTTCATCCATAGTACAGTTAGTGGTACATTAAGGATCTGGTTCTTTATTTGTTGAATGATATAAGATACAGACAGATAAAAACCAGTGCATCTTGTGATTGACAGGCTGGATAGCCAATGAGAACAGACGTGACAACCGGGCCAGTGTTTCGTTCGTCAGTCTTTCTGCAGTAATGCAGCCTGTTCCTGAGGTTTACTTTCCACACTCTAATGCTGTGTCTCAAATCGCGTATTTACGTACTCAAACGTAGTATTTTGAGTGCCTAAGTGCGTTCACACTGGTAAGTATGGCAAAATGCAGTGTACTATGAGTACCCGGATGGTGTACACAAACGGCCAGAAAGTTGAGTGTTGAACGCTGCACACTTCTCACCCTCAACGGTCGCCATCTTGGCTACGTAGCGGAAGGGGAGGGACCACCAACGTAAAAAAATGGCGGCCGCGGTTGCGATTGTTACGGCTAAAAGTAAAAGCATTTTTCATTCATTTTTAATATAATTGGATTGAAGTCAAGTGAGCAAACAAGCTGGCAGATATTTCGGCGTGAGGCAATCGCGGTAAATGTTGGCGATAATGCTCCGCCCGGCTGCAATCCGCCATTAAAAAGAAGAAGGTTGCGATCGTCATTTCCGGTAAGTGCACAACAGCAGTATTCAATTTGAGACGACACTACTCTGTCAAAATGAACGCACTACACAAGTCAGTACATAGTGTACACAGTGTACTGCATGTAAGTGTACTAATGGAAGTACACGATTGGAGACACAGCATAAGACAATTTGGCATCCACTACAGAACTCGCTATTAGAAACTGATGATAAAATCTTGGTTATTTTAATGATTACTTTGTGAGCACTAGTGTGGGTACGTTCATAATCGTATCTTGGTTTCATCCATATCCATTATTTTCACTGACACTCTCTAAAGTAATTTTTCCAGTTATTTAGCTGTAACCTCTGCTGTCTTAAACTTCTAGTCCTCTCTGTCCTGCTGTTGTTCCAGACATGTCTGAGCTAACCGCCACCCCTCGACTCGCCCGTGGACTCCTTTCTTATGTCGAGCTGTGAAGCGTTTAACTCGCGAAGGTCAGTGGGATCATGGGAAACAGTGTTTGTCAAAGGCCGCTAATAAACGACGATATGAAATCGTTTTTCAAAAACCTCCCTATCGTCCTTATCTCAACTCGTCTCGTCTCTTATATTTTATTTGTCAACTGCCGACACTTTGCGGCCGTGTTGTGGAACTTTTATGTGGATAATTTTGTGGAGTATACAGTGATAAACAGCTCTTTTCTGTCTAAATATGTTTTTGTTTCCGTCACATTTATTTTGTACAAGAGAAAGTGGATTAACAAAGCCCTGTTTGCTTTCATCTACAAGAGGAGTGAGTGTGAGCTGTGCAGATGTAGCATTAGAAACAACTGTTGAAAATGTGATGCAGTGCCTTAGGCTTTGTTCAGATCAGATCTTTAAGACAGAGTGTGCGCACTGTTGTTTGCAAGTGATCAGATCGGATTTGTGTGTAGCTCTGCATGGGGTGCTGTGGAAACTACAGCGTCAGTAACTTCGTACGCTGCTGACGCTGCTTTCCAACGTGGAAGCATAAGAAATGGAGATCCATCATCTCGCCCTCCAAACAATTGCGCTGCAGAACTCCTACGTCACACCAGACAAACTCTGCAACGGAGGCGTCCAGAGCGTCCGGACTGAGACACATCTATAGAAATCTGGTTGGAATCACATTTTAAACCGCCTCCAAATGTAAATGGATCCTGGCGGTCTGAACATAAAGGTTCCCCTACATGCTAGAAGATTAGTTGTCCTCTTTGTACTTCTAAATGGTGAAATAGTTAATAGTTCCCTGTGTGTTGTTATCACAGAGGTGCAGTAGTTATACTTTAACCAGGGTTTTGAACTGTTTCACCATGAATGCAGCTGGTGCCCTTTTTATTTTTTCCGCCCCTGCACCTCAGACTGCCTGAGTCCTCCTCTGCACTCTGCACCAAGTTCTGGACCCAACACATGTGATATGAGGCAAACCACATGACACACAGCTGGAAAAGTCCTGTTTTCCAAGGCTGTATTCTTTAAGTTATTTGCGCTGTTACAAATGTTACAAAATGTCAGTGGGATTTTGAATGAGGTTTTCTCTCTGTATAGTCTCTGATCAGATGAACAGACTGTAGATCAGATTAGTTTCCTGTTATCACAGTCAGACCACTAGATGGAGATAAAGACCTGAAGATAATCCAGAGCAGTAACAACAACACACACACACACACACACACACACACACACACACACACACACACACACACACCTAACCTGCCTGACACAGTAGCATCTGGCGTCTTTATGCTGCTGCCTCCCTCCTGAGACACACACACACACATACACACACACACACACACACACACTGACAGCCTCTCATATAATTTTTCCACTGCAGCAGCGCGTCGTCCTGCGCTTCAATGAGAGTGATACACCTGCACTAAACATTTTAAAATATCCAGCTCATGTTAACAAACACACAATTTATTCAGCTTCATCACACGTGTCCAGTTTGAATAAACTTCACCCCTGAATAAATGATTAAATTCACCAAAATAGGAAACTGAAACGCTTTATTCTTCAACCAAAACACGAAGCCAAAACTTTTATTTGTTCTGGTGCAAAACATTTAAAGGATGTTTCATCCAGTGCAGAAAACCCCAGTTTTCTTTTTCTAATGAAACAGGAAACCAGCCCCAATTTTCTTCTCACTGTTTTTTAATTTTTGGGGATATAGAAAGCACATATCAGATCATATAAGAGGGAAATTTAAGCCTTAAAGATGAAAACACTGACTGATAGGTAAGTCACCAGTGATTAAATAAAATAAAACCATGTATCACTGATCTGAAATGACAGTTAAATTATCTATAATATAACATATAGGAAGACATGAGTCAAGCAGGACAGTGAATATTTGAGTATGCAGCTATGTACTTTATGTGCATGTGTGTATATGATTGTACATGTATGCATATGTGTATGCAGATGTACAGTATATATATATATATATATATGCTTGTGTGTTATTTTTCCCTAGAACCGGTTTACTGCCAGGGATCAGGATGCCTCGGTCCCCAACCCCAGTGCCTATCCATGCGGGTGGTGGGCTCCATGCAACTCTTTTGGGCTGGACCAGATTGGACCCCATTGGTTAAGGCTCCCCTCCCAGGTCTGGTTCCAGGAGGGGGCCCCCGGTCTCCCTGTTCCAGGTGAGGTACTGCAGTCGTTTCCTTCAGGGTCTGTGAGTTGGGACCGAGTTGCTGCCCCAAGTGAAGGCAGTAATTACACAAAAGTCTCTTTAACGCAGAACATGGCTAGACAACTGAACTTCAAACATATCAGAGTTTAAAAGCCGGAAGGTGACATGGTGCATGACTGTGAACAGACACGAGAAGATCAGATACTACACGTCACCTCTGGACGTGAAGCAGCGTCACATCACCTCGTGTCAGATGTGGGGAACTTTTTTTAACCCGTGAATTTGGATGAAATCCTGACGTCAACATCTGTCGACCTCGGAGAGGAAATCCAATACGTAAGAGTGTGTAATCCTGGCATTTCTACAAAAATTAAGCAAAAGAAGAGACACAGCGTGACGAGGGACGGGGACACGATGTGGAAAAAGACACACACACACACACACACACACACACACACACACACACGCACTGATGAAGGAAACGCTGGAAAAAGCTGAACAGAGCAAAGCAGGTGCAAACTATTAACTGCTGTACGGAAAGTCAAATAGCAGGGCTGAGTGTGTGTGTGTGTGTGTGTGTGTGTGTGTGAGTGAGAGAGAGAGACAATCACAGGAAACCATTTAAAGTCACTACCACCTTATTACCTGAGACTTTCTCTGCCCTGATTAAGTAAACTCCACCCACCTGCTCCGCCCTGCAGCTCAAAACAAACTCCATCTTAGTTCCCTGAATCCTCTCCTGAATGTTTTCCATCACTGCAGCTTTTATCACATCAGTTTCTGATAGTCTGATCTTTTTAGCTTGATTAATGGAACTGCAGAGAATGTCAGCTGTTTGCTTTGAACTTAATTTGGAGGAAAATGATGGAAACAAGAGAAGCAGGAAGCTGAATTAAGACACTTTAGCTGTGTTGTCGTCGCACAGATCGGTGTGAAATCCAAAGTTTTGATGGATTAATGTCAGGCTTCTGTCTAAGCAGCACATCTGGTGCGTGGTGTGGCCGTCAAATGGCGCTTTTCATGGGGCGTCCTGGTGTCCTAGGGGTCCCATATCTCTTCTTTCATTTTCTGCCAACTCATTGTCTAATAAAAACAAAAATTCCCTCCAAAAATACTAAAAAAAACGCTTGTCATATGACTCAATGCTACGCGAAGAGGCCGGTATGCAAGAACATGATTTTTCACGTTACCACCAAAACATTCTGAAACAAAAGCTGCAGTTACACTTCAACTTGATTTAAAATCATTTTGATTAGAGATTCCAACTCAACTGTTTACATTGATGCTAAATAAAGTGATCTGATAAGATGCGTTTGCATGCCCCAAAGCATTTAATCAGAATATAACTCTTTTGACATGCACAATCTGTGTCTAATCTGACGGAAATACAACAGAAGAAGAAGAACAACAACATCAACAATCCTTAAATCTTTAAGTTGCAGCCACAGAGCAGTTTTGATGTTTCTGTTCCTCCCGGAAACTCATGTACGTCACTTAATGTTCCCCCACGTGGGGCAAACAAAAAAGAAGAAAGAATATATTTATTCCAACCAGAGAGAAACGATCGGATTAAGCGTTTACATGGTTATTAGGTGCTAATATTTTCCTATTGAACGGATTATCAAAGGTTCCGATCGGGTCAGTGTCATTCGATTGAGGTGGTCACGAGGCCTTTTTATTCTGAGTGGGCTGTTATTCTGATTATTAGTGGAATATTAAGGTCCATGTAAACGCAGCTACAGCATGCTGCCACTTTCATGCATTTGCTGACTTTCGATAATCAATTCATTGTTTAAGTTTATCACTTTATCGTGCAGAGATGCCAAACATTCACTGGTTCCAGCTTCTAAAATGAGAGGATGTGCTGCTTTTCTCCTTTTTTTTAATGACCGTACATTAAATAAGTTGTGTTACTTTTGGACATCTGGAGACGTCATCTTGGGCTGTGGGAAAATCTGATGGACGTTTTAGACTGAAAAGGTTAATTGATTAACAGAAAAAATAATCTAGAGATGAATCGATTATGAAAATAGTCCTTATTTGCAGGCATCAAAACATCAGTGAGTGCACAGTATGTGACAAAATGAAACAATGAACTTCTTTGAAACGTTTAAATAGTGATTGCATCTTTTTTCCGTCACAGTGACGGATGACCTTCTCCGTCTGAACTGCTTCCTGTTGGGATCTGAATGGGAGTGAATGAGGCCGAACTGATTGTAAAACATATCTCTGATTGTGTCACGTGCAGCAGCAGAGTAGTGGTCAGACTGAACGTTGAAGGCATGGGAAAGGTAAAAAAAATAAAAAAAATAAATCAGCAGGCAGCGCAGTGTTTCCTGGCTGATTAATGGGAGATAATGGAGGTCTGATTGTAATGTGCAGCAGCAAAGATCTGATGTGGGAAAACTGAGCGAGAGCTGATGACGGAGATCATATCTGCTGGGAAAAAACGGCCTCTTTTTCTTCCTTTTCTCAGTTTCTGTTCGTCTGCCTTTCTTTCGTTCTGTTTTCTCTCTGCGTGCTGTCATTATTTTTTGTCCTGTCGTTTCATCTCCTTTTTTACTTTCTCTGTCGTTCTCACTTAATCCTTCATCTTTGTTTTCCGGTCCTTTCTTCCTCTCTTCTTTCCATCCTTCCCTCCTTCTTCTTGCTCTCTCCTCTTGTACTTTTCATATCTATCAGTTTCTTTCTTTCTTTCCACATCCCACCAGTGTCTTTGTCTTATTCAACTCTCCCTTTCTTTCTTCCTCTTTTCTTCCCTTGTTTCTTTCTCTATATCTTTCTTCCTCATTCCCTCCATCTCATCTTCCTGTTCCTCTCTTCCTTCTTCCTCCCTCCTCCTCATCTTTCCTTCCTTTTCTCTGTCTCTTTACTCTCTCCACCTTTCTCTCTATCTTTCTTCCTCATCTTCATCTTTTCATTCTTCCCTCCTTCTCCTTTCTGTCTGTCTTTCTTTCTCATTCCCTAATCTCCCCTTCCTCCCTCCTCTCGATCTTTCCATCCTTCCCTCCTTCTCTTTGCTCTCTCCTCTTGTACTTCATCCATTCTCCATCTTCGTCTCCTTCTCCTCCTTTCTCTCTATGCCTTTCCATCTCCTCTTCCTCTCTTCTCCATCTTTCCCTCCTTTCCTGTACTCTCTCCTCCGCTGTCATCCCTCCCTCGTCTTCCTCATCGACTTCATCCCTCCGTCTCTGCAGTACTGAGCCTCGATGGTTAATCACCTGCTTCAATTACATCCACTTACAGCACGGCTCTATTTCACACCCCGCCGTCAGCCTCAAGAGGCTCACACACACACACACACACACACTGATAAAGAGAGGGAGAAATGTAGGTGCTGATGTGATGTCTCTTGTCTGTCTCTTCGTGTCCACCTGCAGTGTAACACATCCTCCTCCAGGCCCAGACATACTTTAACACACAGTACAGTCACCTTTACCCTGAATACCCTCAATGCTCCAATCACAGCTGAGCAATTACTCCTGGAGTACATACAAACCTATGTGGAATTGATCCAGTAGATCGCCTCCGCCGGCAGCAGCAAACGGGCTGCAACGTAATCCATGTGGGCAACTGCACCCATGAAAAGTCCGTCCACTAAAAGTGCTTGTTTTTGCCACTGACTCTGGTTCAGACTGTTATTCTAAGTGTCTGACAACATTATGGAAAGGATCACAGACCGTTTGTTAAAGAGTAAGATCTTTTTTGTTTAACCAGAAACAGAAAGTCTCACTCAAGGAGAAGTGTTGTTGCTGGAAGACGACGTTTCCCCTAAACACAAACGATCTCACTCCAATGCAAAATAGAATATCGCATTAAATCTGACCCCTTAAACTGAGATAAATTGGACTTCTTGCTGTCGCCGTCAAAATGCTCCATTTCTTGTTCTCTGAAGTCATTCGCAAAACCGTGTGAATATTGGACTTACTTTATCTTACTTACACAAACACGGCTCCAAATGAACGATAATGTTGCTCCGTACCTGCTGCATGTGTAAATATGCAACTGTTTGCTAACAAGTTTGTAATATTATATTTCATAAGGCCATAATATGTCGTGTTTACAGCTTGTTTTAACTTCAGCACAAGATTGTTACTCTTCTCCCCCTGTAATTACATTGTAGGTACCCAGTGAATATTTTATTGATACTGCGTATATATATGACACAGATACACTGTAATTTACAGGCACTCACACGATCTCTCCTTTCTGAACACAGAGGGCATAACTTGGTTTTGAGAAAGCAGAAAGAAGGAGGAAAAGAAGAGGAGGGAAGGAAGGAGGTGAAAAGACACACACACACACACACACACACACACAAAGTTGTCTTTTATCTTGTGCAACAGGCAGGGTTAGGAAATGAGACGAGTGGTTTTTGTCTGAGAGGGAAAAGCAGAAAAAGGGATTTGTCTCCAAATGCAGCTGTGGCAACAGGCTGTGTGTGTGTGTGTGTGTGTGTGTGTGTGTGTGTGGCTAAATGAGATATTGAAACAGAGACATCCTCGCGTCTGTTCTTGACTGATGAGAGCTGAAAATAGGATTTGTCTTTGAAACAGAAGAGGACGGCTGTAAGCCAGTTAAGACGACTGAAGAGCCCATTTCACACTGAGGAAATGGAAGTCGGTGTGAAACGTCTGTCGGAGGGTTTCGCTTTGACAATTAACAGAGATTAAAAGGTGCAGATTTTAACACTGGTGTGTCTCCATCACTGTTAGCAGAGCTTTCCGAAAACCCTCCAAGAGTGGGTGAAATGAGAAAACGAGGGTCTCGCGTCTCGTGAGCAACAGAGCTTTTCAGAAAAACTGTTGTATGATGATGTTTGTCTCAGTGTCAATGCCTTTATGACCCTCCATCAAATTACTGTTTTCTATTTGTGCAAATATCCAGTGGTGGAAGAAGTATTCAGATCCTTTACTGAAGTAAAAGTACTAATAGCACACTGTGAAAATACTCCACTACAAGTAAAAGCATTCAAAACCTTACTTAAGTAAAAGTATGTAAATATTATCAGCAAAATGTACTTAAAGTATGAAAAGTAAAAGTACTCATTGTGCAGTGAAATGGTCAACAGCAAAATAATTTTTAATCAAATATGTGTTTAATGAGGAATTAATGGTGTTTTTAATGACAGTTGTCTTTATGAATCTGTGATAATGCTGAAAAGTCAATAAACTAAAATATAATAAGCTTATTCAACTTAAAAACGAATGTTGCCTTAAAAATGTGAACTAAACTTAATTAATTAGTTCAATTAGTTCTTGTTATGAGTTACTCTCATGTAAAACAGTTAAGTCCACTGAACTGGAGAAAAGAAGCTCAATAAACTTAAAATATTAAGTTTAATCAACAACTGTTTTCAGATTTCAGTCAACTTTATGAAATGATGATTGTACAAAGGGACCAAAGTGACCAAACGCTAACTTCTTCAACGTTAGCAATGTTTTCATTATTATCAGAGAAAGCAACCGTGACTTTATACATGTACTAAAGACACACAGCAAGTTTACATCATGTCTGTTTTCTTTAAACTACAAAAACAAAAGGTCTCTGGGAAGTTTTAACTCTAAAACAATGCATTCTGGGAAGTCTGCTAATATGCTGATCATGTTTCTTTGGAGTTGATGAGTTTAGTGAACAAGACTTCATGTTTACTGAAAATGAAACTATGCTACTTTTAAGTTGACTAAAGTTTAAATGATTAAAAACATAATATTTACATTAAGTAAACGATAAAATATTAGTTGATTCCGCTACATTTTCCTGCAGGATGTTTTACAGTGAAGGTAACTGACGAGAAAACATTTTAGTATTTCCTTTGACTTGCTCTCGTGACAATCGATGGAAAAGTGAAAGCACAAAAGCAAAGAAATGACGAAATAAAGACAGAGAAGGAATCATAAATTAACAGAACAGTAAAGAAAGAAAAGGAGGAGAGAAATGAGCCCATAAAGTGATTAAAACACAGAAACACTGACACGAATTACACGTCTGACCTTAAAATTATATTAAAAATCCTGGATTAAACTAAGTGTGTGTGTGTGTGTGTGTGTGTGTGTGAAGGGTGGTGTTAAAAGGATTGGAGGAGATCTCATTATTACAGTGGAAGGGTTTAATCATAGTTTCTAGATGGTGTTTTCCACTTGGTTAGCTCTCTGTCTCTCTCGTCTTACAAATTAGACGTTAGCTAAAAGACACAGCCGCTCTTAATGCACTCGTCTCCGCCATGATCTGTTCTTCCTCTCAGCTCTTTGACACTTCGTCTTCTTCATATTCTTCTTCTTTCATTCCTTTTTTTTATTATACCTTTGTTTCTACAATCTTCATTTCCGTTTTTTTTATTGTTGCCTTTCTGTCTTTTTTCTGTTTATGTCTATTAATCTGTTTCTTTTCTTCTTGCTGATTTGTGTTTATAAATATATTCATTTTCAATTGTCTCACCTTCCAAATTTCATTTCGATCACAATTCTTTCTTCTCGTCCTCTCTCTCTGTAAACATTCACTGTCTGTACAGTGTTATGGACCTGTGAATGGGCTGCTATGGGACGTATTTAAATATGTGTCGTGAGAGTTTCACTTTTTCACAATTTACTTCCATATTTAAATGTTAAGCTCTCATTGCTGTGGCATTTTATTTCTCACAAAAGATCCTGATTTGTGTAAAATTTCAAATATTTTTTGTCACCGTGAGAAGACGTTTATTCTTTTTATTCTTTTATTCTAAGATATTAACGCCTGCAGCCGTTCTCAACCAGTGGGCCATGGTCCAATGCTGGGCCTCAGAGCGCCATCTAGCGGGCCACGGAGGCAGTGGTACAGACAAATAGTTAGATTCAAATAAAACTTTACAAAGCTAGTTATTATTTTGTTATCTAAATGTGCTCAAGGATTCACACAACTAAAAAACATCAAATTAAAATGCATAATCTCAATGACCAGTTACGTTTGAATATCACCAGCCAATCACGACACGGTATCAGGTTAGCTAGCTAACGTTCCCTCGGCTGCAGTGACACAAAATGGGAAGTGATGCAGGAGATGAACCTGCTCTAGTAAAAGCTCCAGAGTGTGTGGTGAGGAAATGTGAGCCTGAATACTTTAAATTTGGATTCAAAACGGCGGGCAGTGTTGAATGTGATACAATCCTGTCAAATGAAGCTCCAGAGACACTTAAGCACAAAGCACCCGGGATGTTGTGGGGTTTTCTCATTTATTGTTAAGCTACAAAAGGTTGAGAGCCCCCGGTGTACTGTGTCGACTGTTTAAGAAAAGAAAATGCAAATCAGACAAAGAAACTTATTTTCTTCTTCTTCCTTTTTTCAGCGTCTCTGATGATTCCTCCTTCCTCTCCTTCATCTGCCTCTCTGTTCGTCTCGCTCTGTCACTCCTCTGCAGTCAGCTGTGTGTGTGTGTGTGTGTGTGTGTGTGTGTGTGTGTGTGTATCTGCTGGCCTGCACATGATGACACAGGTGTGTGTGTGTCGTTTTCCATCAGGATTGTTTTGGGATGAAAGGGTGTGTAGAGAGAGAGACAGACTGTGTGATGACATCCTCCATTAAAACTGATTCAGGAGCAGGTGGAACGACTGGTTCCTTCCTTTCTACTTGATTTGTTCGTTTTATTCATTTATTTACTACTGTTTTGCTTTTTCTTTTTACTGTAATATATTTCCTTCCTTCCTTCCTTCCCTGCTTTATTTTCCTTGTTTCCATCCTTCTTTACTGTCTTTTTATTGCTCTTTTCTTTCTTTCCTTCCATCCTCGATTGATTGACTTTATTCTTTAATTTTCTGTCCCGTGAAACTTGATTTCTTCCTCTTTTATATCTTTACTTGCTCACTTCTGTCTCATTTTACCTCTCTCCTTTCTTATGTAATGTTATTTGTGTCAGAAGGTGCAACCAACTGGCGTCTCCAGTGAAGGAATTCCCCCGATCTTTCCTTCCGTTCCTCCCTCTGTCCATGTCTAATCATTTACACACTCACTCACACACACACACTCACACACACACACACACACACACACACACACACACACACACACACACTCTTTCCAGGACTTTATAGTTAGATTGGATGAGCGGAGGAAAAAGCAGGAGTGCGAGGAGGTGGAATATGTGAGCCGTATTAACTGGCAGCTCTTTAAAGTAAAAAACATTCCTCTTTCTTTCAGGAAAAAAGAAGCTTTTAAATTGTCCGTTTGTCTGTTTTACATTCGTCATCCGTCACATCTGGGTTCATCCCTCCAACCTCTGTGCCTCGGCTTCACGTTTTCAAACCGCTCTGTGAGGCGTTTGAGTGTCAGTAAGTTTATTAAGTGACATTGCCACAGGAGTCTTTAGTGGCATCTGTGTTGTGACGGTCGGAGCTCAGTTGGTCAGTTGGTGGAACAGGAAACAACAGCAGCCACACTTCAAGACAAATTTCATAACAGGACACGACTGGTGTATCCTTCAGTGTCGTCAATATCCGTTATTCTCCTCTGCAAGTTCAGGGCCGTCTACAAGGCTGCATCCGAAAGCCTCACCAGCAGGGGGCCTCAGTGAGACCAATGAAGTTATAATGGTTTTGTTTTTATTTATTTAAAAATGTGCTTTTATTTGTGTACTTTATCATGAAGCTACATCTTTAGCTAGCGAAATTAGCTCCCAACACTTTGTCACAAAGGTTAAAACCATAGACTGTATGTAAAGATGGCCGACGCGTCTCCACTTCCTTCCACTGCACAAAAATGAATCCAAAATATCCCGGATACGGGCGCTGCCATCTTGCGCTGATGATGTCATTTGGAGTCCCGCCCACACACCTGCCCAAACCAATCACAGCGCACACACAGTTGTCAATCATGACGTCTCACCCCATTTTTATAGCATCAAATAACTAATTAAAACCAAACTGATCAGAAAAACGAACACTTGAACAAACATCAGCGAGATAAGAACTACCTAAAATGACAGAAACCACCTTTGGGAACATTTTATTTGATGTGTACTTTGATTTTTCAGTTTGGCCCATGTCCCATCTGCTAACATGGAGGAGGTGGGGCTTATGACCTATACTGCAGCCAGCCACCAGGGGGCGATCCAGATGTTTTGGTGTCATGTCGGCCATCTTTATATACAGTATATGGTTGAAACTGAGGGTCAGCTAGCAGGGAACTGCAGTAAAATCAGGAATAACTTAAGTAACATTTACACATAAAAAGTTCCAACATTATATTCATGTTTACAGTCAAGTAGTGAATCCTGCATCTTACTTTTACCAAAACAACATAAAGAAAAGGCGGATTTACTGCACTATAATAAATATTCAAGAACAGTATCGAACATAATCAAATTTGAGTGTCTTCATAAAACATCTTTGGTAATTTATTGACAAAAAACATAAATGTACGTAACGTAATATGACAGCCAATCAGCAACAACGCTGGAAATTTGATTAAAATAAGAATTTAAGATGAACTTTTTAGGTGTTTAGCTTCGTTCAGCATCGTGTCACTTTCATCTGTGTGTGTGTGATTATTTAAGATGCAAAGTGTGTGTGTGTGTGTGTGTGTGTGTGTGTGTGTGTGTGTGTCTTGCCTTTTACCAGGCATCTTAATGACGCCGCTGCTGAATCAGCAAAACAGTGTACAAAGTGAAGAGGATGAAAGATGGAGAGTCGGAGGGAGAGAAAGAGGAGGGGAGAGAGAGGGGAGTTAGAAAGAAAAGATGGACGGTAGATATGAAGAGAAAAAAGAGACAAAAGATGTTAGGAAAATTAAAAAATTGATGTGTCATGTGACGAGAGATAGTGACTGTTAAAGACGAAAGAGAGGAAAGAAGAATAAAGAGATTGAGGTTGTTTTTGAGTAAGTCTGAGGTGCACCTCAAATGTGCTTTTGCTGCAAAATTGCATGTTTCATGCCCGTGTGTGTGTGTGTTTTTTATATGTCCTGTATGTGTGTGTGTGCATCAGTGTTTGTGCCAGACTCATGCCAGCCTGTGTGTGTGTGTGTGTGTGTGTGTGTGTGTAAACAATAGAGTTGATTAGGCGTTGCGTGGCAGTGACAGCGCTGAGGGGAGATGATTAATGATTCTCTGTTTAATGTGATTAGTCCATTAATACCTCCTGTGATGGCTCAGACCGGCTAACACTTGGGAAAGGTCAGCACGCACGCACACACACACACACACACACACACGTTGCTGTAATGGATCATTAAGGAGGTCAAAGAAAGGAGTGCTGCTGTAGTTTCCTGTTTGAGAGTCAATAGTATTTTTTCTCGTCTTTTTAATGTGATTTTTCTTTTAATACTGCTACACACACACCTTAAATCGAGAAGTGTGTGTGCGTGTGTGTGTGTGTGTGTGCTATAAATACTGTAAATCAAAGCAAACACCACAAAAAAAACCCCCAATATAATTAAGAATATTACTTCAACTACAGTCTTGGTTTCAGTAAATATCTGCAGCTATGATAACGATCTGAAGTGCCTCAGGATGCAGTACCACTAACTGCCACTAGATGCTGCTCCCAAGAATATTTGACTCCATTAAGATCCGTTGTATAAGTCTGGTGACGTTCTATATCTTCTTTATTGTCTCTCCTTCTGCTTTGTGTTCATTTCATTCGTCCTTCTTACAATTTGAAACTTATTTCTGTCCATATTTTAAGCTAAATGGGTTTCTATTACTGTACTAAATACTAAAGTTTGACTGTGTCTCATTAACAAAGATTAGACAATTATTTTATTAGCATTCTATTAGCATTTTATTAGCATTCGTATGAGTCTTGAGCCACAGATATGCATTCCTTTGTCACCCTTTCGGAACAGAAAGAGCCAGTTTGCTGTTGTAGTTTTTTGTTTTGTTTTTCTGCATGAGGATTTTTGTTAGCTTGCGGAGACCGTCCACCCCAGAAACAGCACTGGTTGTTTGCTAAAATAACCCTCTGTAAAATGGCAAATTGTCGTTTTTACACTTATTATTTGACGGATTAAACAAACCAGATATAACATGTTAACTATGAGCTTTAGAGATGCTGGCTGGCAGATTTTGTTACCATCTGACAGAGCCAGGCTAGCTGTTTCCCCCGTTTCCAGTATTTGTGCTAAGCTAAGCTAAGCTAAGCTAACACACTGCTGGCTGTAGCTTCATATTTAACACAGGAAATATGAGAGTGATCTTCTCAACTCTCTTGCAGAAACAGAATAAGTGTATTTACATTTCATTTTGGGTCTATTTTATTGATTTGTTTGGACTTACTTTAATGTCAGTACAGAATATTTGAACTATTCCTTTAACCTCCTTCTCTGTTGCCTTTGATCAGACCAGTCGGAGCGTTTGGGTTTTGTTAAAAGAGTTCACATTCTTCCGTTAACGCCCAGGTGAAGTTCCAGCTTTCAGCGAGGGAGAGAATCGCCCTCGAAAATCTAATGATTCTTCTTCTTCTTCTTCTTTCTGGCAGGTCTGAGGAGGAAACATGGCCGCTGTGCCAGTTTCTCTCCGTGGAGATCAATCTGTTTACCAGCAAAGACACACAGCCAGGACAACGGAGAGAGAATCACAAGTAGTTCAAACACATTTGATTTGCATGTTTTATGTGTATTTTTGCAGTGTGTGTGTATGTGTTAATATGTGTGTGAGTTTGCATGTTGCCTAATCACAGTGATTTTGTGAGCGTTGTATGTGTTTGTGCAGTAAAAAGTGTGTTGATCGCACAAGTTTTAACTGTTAGACTAATCAGCTGTGAAAGTGATCAATAGTTAACGTTGTACTGGTGTGTGTGAGTGTGTGTGTGTGTGTGTGTGTGTGAGTGTGAGAGAGAGAGAGTGAGTGTTAATCTAACCAGTATAGTTAATATGTTGTTCTCATACTCTATTAGCCACTGTTGACAGCTGATGATTGATCTTCTCATCATTTCTCCCTCCAACACCCTGCGGTGACTGTGTGTGTGTGTGTGTGTGTGTG
>VMKM01003281.1:0-41154 GCA_008360985.2 Macquaria ambigua | reverse complement strand
AAAACAGCGCGAAGAAAGACGTTAAAGGACGGTTACGCGCTTCTTGTAGCGGCTTGTAACGTTAGCTTGATCAACATGGTGACTTTGTCATCCGTAATAAGACCTCTGGCTTCCCAGCTTCACCGACAGCTCGTCAGACACGCCAAGAGTCACCGGATAACGCCTGTCAGGAGATGCAACCTCACGGCGTGCTCAAGCAAATATGTGCTGTCGCAAAGTGAGTACAGAGTGGAAAACGTGTGGTAACGCTGTAGCTGTACGCAATGTTTATCGTTTTTCCTGTGTGTCGACACAGCTGCTCATTATCATACAGCTTCAAAATGGAAGTTTTTATTCTCAGACATTACCACCAGCAGTTGCAGTGTGTGTGTGTGTGTGTGTGTGTGTGTGTATATGTGTCCGCATGTCTGTGGTTTGGTTTGGGGTCTCATTATGGCTCTAAGGCCTTTCACTGTAGGTCACGCAGCATCAGTTAATGGTCACTTTTGTTGTCATCTGAAAAACGTGCACGAAGAGCAGTGGAAAGCTCGGACTGGACTTTCCCCATCTTTGGATTTGGATCCGCTCTGTTGACTCAGCTGTGTTTGAGACTGGCTTCTTCCGGCTCCAGGTTTTCCAAACAAGTATTGATATCCCCGATCACTGCTCCAGATAGGGGCCATTTGAAGCCCTTTGACCTACATTGGGGCCTGTATGTTAAGTCACTACACATGTATAGTGTCAGGGATGTTGTTTTCAGTTTGTTTGCAAATGCACACAGAACATTCAGAGCCTGTTTTTGCCAAAGTTTGCCATCTCAAAATGATATCACACACTTTTATTATTTTGTGCCTTTATTGCATCCATCACATCTACATCTGTATATCCTTATTGAGGTTTGTTATCCTCATGTCTCTGGCTGTAACGCCTAGGCAGACGATCACTGAATTAAAATCAAATTAAAATGTTTAATAGTGCAGCGATAGGATGAATGATAAACATGTAGCATGCTACTTGAAGAGCATGCATCATCTTTGCATGTTAGACCTCTGCTATGAGTCATTTCCCTTTTTTGTTTTTTTTTGATGTGCCCACAGAATGTTCGAGACACCCAAGCTCGTCCCAACAACTTCCTCGCCACACCCAGTAACATGAACCTTGTCATGTTCACCATCTCAGGCCAACTGCAGCCACAGTCAACATGCAAAAAAAAGTAGAAAAACTGGCCAGTGCAGCAGAGCTTTTATGTTCAACCATGATAATAAACAGAGTTCATATTTAACTTTAACAAGCTTGTTGTACTGTGCACTGTCTGTCCAAAGCTTTATGAAAGGGCTTTGGTTTGGCTTTGAAGTGGTCCACTAGAAATTAGGTTTCTTGTTCAGTCCATTGGCCTGCCCTTTGATCTGTCCTGATGCTATTTTTCTCCATAAAGATACATTTGTGCTTTTCCCACTCCTGACTCACCCAGTAAAGTGATGCAGTCAGTGCTTCCCTGAAGTAGGGAGGCACGCAGCTGCCATCATTTAAACAGGCAAGATTTAAGGATTGAGAACTCAGTTCCCTGAGTTGAGCCTCTCAGGCACAACTTCAGAAAGGGTACAAATCATAAGTCCTTTAGTGGGTTTGGCAGGCCCAGTTCCGAGCCCCAAACCTTGACTCTAGTATATAAGCTAAGAGATTTTGGTAGATTTTGTAAGGGCTGATAGTGCTGCCTGAGAGCCGGTACTCTGAGAAGAAGAGTCTCTTAAGGCAGAGGGGCACAGATTGGGTGTTTTGATGAGGGGCCAAGAGCGCTGCGAGATTTATTTCCGTTGTTCACTGTACATATATGATAACGTTTCATCACATTAAAAAACAAGGCGATATTTACATTAAATTACATGTTCATAATGTGTCTAAACACTGTTAAATATGCAGTTATGCTGCAGCTAAGACTGGTAACAGCAGCCCACCGGCGTTGCCAGTGGTCATAGTGATGCAACACACATTCCATCACAAGTTTTCCAGGTGCACAGTAGTTAGAAGTAACACCTGACTAAGCAGTGATGGAAAGAGTTCACCTGTAAATACAGCTCAAAGCAATGCTGAGACATTTCAGCCTTCAATGCAGTGAGAGATGATCAGAGGAAGTAAATTCAGACTGTACTGTGGCCAAACTACCTTTGGCTTACAGCTTTTGGTGGATAGTGGATGCTAACTGTCCCACACCTGTTACACCTTATCTGCAGGAAAAATGTGCCAAAGGTGCCAAAAAAGTAAAAAAGAAATCATCATTTCAGCCATTGAAGTCTGTTCATATATGTTGCATATTTGACATCAAGCCGAAAAGAGTGCTAAAATGTCACTATAAAGGGGTGTCATGGTTTAAAAGAGTTTGGGAACCACTACCTTAAAGGATAAGTCAGATTTATTACAACTTGGATCTTATTTCTGTAGGA
Source organism: Macquaria ambigua (assembly GCA_008360985.2). Taxonomy (NCBI): domain Eukaryota; kingdom Metazoa; phylum Chordata; class Actinopteri; order Centrarchiformes; family Percichthyidae; genus Macquaria; species Macquaria ambigua. The sequence continues at coordinate 38,734 of VMKM01003281.1, read as the reverse complement.
TTGGCCATTGTTTCTATTGGTTGTAATTGGTGAATACAAACCAAGTTAATGACTGAGATCTCAAAATGTAGTGACGCTGCTAAAACAAGTCCATTGGGGCAAGAAAGACAAGCAGTCAGATGACCATACAGATTGTAAACAAAGCCGAAGGGTTAGTTAAGTGTAATTTGAAAGAGAAAGGTAAGCTGGGAAATGATTACCCAAACTATTCGTTGTAAACATCCATCACAGTTTAGAGACCAACTTCCTGGTTCAACTTTGACCTACTCTACTTACTTACTACTTACGTAGTTGTGCACACACACACTTTTCTTGCGCAATGTGGGATTATTACCAACATTTCAGGTGTACTCACTTTGAGTTTTACCTACAGATAAACTGGTGTAGATAATCTGGCTAAACTGTTGGCTTATTCTGACTGCGGCACGTGTTTCTTGACCCGTTGTTCCAGATCTTTGCAATCGAATGGTAAGTCCAGTATTATCAAGACAGATGGAAATGATGGCCCAACCTACAAAAATAAGTTGCTATCAACTGGAATTATCCTTTGAAGGCACAGTCACACATCACTGCCAACTGTTTTGTATTTCTTCAGTAGAAATGAGTTCCAGTGAAAACTGTGTCGGAAGATGTTGAATCATTTTTTGAAGTAGCATACTACTGGCTTTGCATGCGCTAGCCTATTTACCACAAATCATTCATTACTGTTCACTGATTTTGTAAAGCATACAGTAATCTTTTTGATCTTTGGATGCAGTCTTTCTACCTTGGTGGCAGGAGGCTACTGATTCCCATTCATTTCTGTACAATAGAGTTGGACAGTAGGCTATGACAAATGCCATACCACTTACACGGATGTCTCTATCTCTTTAACATCTCTGGCTGTATTACGTCATTATTGACAATGCTGCAAATAATTTGCTAGATTTGCCAAAAACAGACATTCACTTCTGGTTGTTTGATCTATAAACAGTTTTTCAATTGATTTTCCAGAACATCTACTATAATTATCACATGCTATATATTAATATTGCGAAGAACTTACATATGCCGCAATACAAGATTTGGTCTATATTGCCCACCTCTACTGCGTCTTCCCTTCCAGCGGCTCCCTGCAAATAGATTTTCATACCGTATAGAAATGAATGGAAACCACTGGCTCCCTGAAAGATTGAAACATTCATAAATCCAAAACACTGCAGCACTCTGAAAACAGGTGTCAAGTATTGTGTATGAGATGTGTAGTAAATAACTTAAAATGTGAACAAACACTGGTTGCCCCTTTAAGTGGTGAAGAAAGGTTGGATACCAGTTGATAGGGAAAGCAGCGTTAGCTTTTTAGGCTTGAAGATATCATCAGCAAAATGAGTGAACTGTTAGGGATTCTGTGTTTGCTCAAGGGCACCTCTGCAGGACAAATTTTTACTGGTCTGCTGTACTGCTGGACGTGTTGAGCTTAAGGAGGTCACCCACTATATCCACAATAGGCCACAGAGTGCTGCAGGGATGACGTATGTTGTAGGCCAACCCGGAAGTTAGCATCACCCTGGTTCCCTCGACAAAAAGCCAGTGGGATTTTTCCATTGGATTTTGGATTATTGCAGAAAATAAGCTCTGTGGCAAACAAAAGTTTATGATACTTACACGTTTTGTTCAGCAAGATAATCTTCACAAATTAACACCACTTTTATGATTTTTGAAGCGTAAATGCAATCGCCAGAAGTAAAATGCTAACGTTAGGCTATAAACGAACTACACCACGGTCACATGACTTCAGCGTCACCACCACTAAGCTTCCAACTTGTAATTTGATTTCGTGTGCTTACCTCTTCTACAAAAGCCTTCAGAAAGTTTGAGTTAGAATAGTTTGCAAGAGTGCAGGTATAAACACAACGAGGTTGTAAAGGTGGACGAGTGAGTAGATGAGTTTCTGTGTTCGGCGTGATGACGTTTAATGTCCCCGACAACCTCTGTAGTCTTATTTAGCCACTTGTTAGCAACCGCCTTTTTTAAGAGATGTAAAAGCTTCAACATTCATGAGTGGGGTATTTACTGACGTATTTTATGTTGTAGAACAAAACGTGAATGACTGAAATAAGGTGTGTGTTAACCACACACCTTATTTCAGTCATCTAACCAAAAACCCTTCAAGAAACCCACTGACTTCCAGACGAGGGAACCGGAAGTGCAGAAATGCTAACTCATTTCTGGGTTTTAGGACTCATTCCTGCAGAACTCTATTTACTAATATGTTCATGTTCACTATTTGTGGCTGTTGATGCAGAAGACTCAGCTGGCGTCTTAGAACTCTTCACATTCACTGATTTAAGACATCTGGCCATCATGTGACTCTTTCAGGAGCACTACAGAGTGACACAGTGGCACTGACACGACACCAATCCGAACAACCTCACAGCTGACAATTACTCACTGAATGAGCACGAATGGCTTTGCAAGCAGTTATTGTGTGTCCGTGCAACAACAGAGTCAGGCAGGGCCAACTCCCCCCAGGAGGAGCCACTGAAATCCGATGAAGATGAAGGTCATCTCCCAGTCAGACCTGTTCAGCTTGGCTCTCAGTGGAAACCTTAAGCCCTGTGCTGGATGAATGGAGAGGAAAACAATAGACTGCGCTGTTTTTGTGCCCTTTCACAACTACATTTGACAAAATTTGTCTGTAGATCTTGGTCTGGAGAGGGAAGGAAACAATCTCTTAAACTGAGCTTTTTTTATCTTATAAGTGGACGAATGAATTTTTTTTTGGGTGGATGTCAAGGCAAATAAGGAGGGAGGTAGGGAAAGTGAGTGGAGTTTCGGGTAATTAGAAGTCAGGTCCGTTGACAGACGTTGGCCCGAGCTGGTGGTTTGACCGATCAGAGGTCCTGGTCTGATTCCCCTGCTGTGGAGAGGAGCTGGGGGCGTGCCAGGACATTCCGCGTGTCACTTTCTGTACAGCCAGCCCACTTCTCTCTTATTTTGTAATTTCCTTTTAGGAAAAAAAAAAATTAAGAGGACTAGAAGGAAGTACTATTGCTCACTTGCTCCTTTTTCATTCAGTTCCTTCAAACGGCTCAAGGAGGAAGGAGGATTGTTTGCGTGTCTATCTGGCACTGGCACTGTGTAGTTTCTGAGGCAACTTTGATTTTTTTTGTTTCAAAATTGACTGTCTAAAAATGCAGGAAGCAGCAGAGTACACCATGAAAAGTAGGTGTCAGCATTTTTGTGTTCAGTTTTTTTGTTTGACCTTTTCATGGGCAGCAGACACTGTGAGTTCTATCTGTTTTGTTTTAAATGTCTCTGACTTTTTTTTCTCTTCTCCTCTTCCTCCCTCCTCTCCTCCAGTGCATCCCATGTGGCAGGGACCCCTCGCGGTACCAGGAGGGGATCGCCAGTCTCCCATCGACATTGTCGTGCGAAAGAGCATCTACGATTCGGAGCTGAAGCCTCTGGTCACTGACTACGACCCACACACCTGCCAGCAAATCTGGAACAATGGTTACTCCTTTCTGGTTGAGTACGATGACACTACAGACAAGTCTAGTAAGTACTCTTTGGTGTCTTCTTTATATATTCTTTATTTTTCTTTTTGAAGATGTATTTACATCCACTCAGTCTGGCCATTAATTACCCTATAGAAAGTAAAATAATGGTTTGTTCCATATAAGTTCCTCATTTTTAACTACTAGATTGGGAGCAAGTCAGTAGTTTCCCTTTAAATCTGAATGGACTGAAAGGAAATCTCAGCCAGGGGAATGCATGTTTTGATCTACACAAGGGGATTATCTCCTTCTTCAACCCCCACCCCCCTTAAAGAAACACTCTGTCTGTAGAAAAATCCAGCAAATCAATGCTACACTTAAAGCCACTGATAAAAACCACAGCTGTCACGTGGATCTGGTGACAGTCATGTGACTTGCGTGTCAACTGCTTTACAGTCCGTCTTTAAAGGGTTGGTCATTTTCGTGTAATTACTGGGCTACACCAAAACTATAAATTATATAACTCCACAAAACAATCAAATAAACCTAATTTTGGTGAAATTACAAATGTTTTAAAGCTGCAAAATGAACCACTTTATAGGTATCACATGCCCTCAGCCTTTGTATTATGAGCTTAGTCTGGTACTGAGAGAACAAAAACAGGTTTATAACAGTGAAATGCTGAGAGCAGTATTTTATTACCAGTAAATGAAACAAAGAAACGGTAGTGAACAATGGAGTGATCTAGGCCTGACTGCAGGAACTGTAACTACATATTTAGTTAAATGGATGTTTTTGACTCCATGTTAGGCTGCAGTTTATCCTCCTTGTCTGTAGGTTTATTACAGGTGTTGACCAACAGTTTACAGATGTAATAAAAAGTCATTGTTACTGCCTAACCAACCTGTTCCTCAGCAGAGGTCCTGTACGGGATCATTTCCTCCTTTTGGAGGAGGAAAAGAATACTAATACTAAGTTAGACAGTTAGAGATACCATCTGATGCCTGGAGGACGAGCATTCCTTCTTTTAAAAGGATTGTGAAATCTGTAAGAGTCAAAGTATGATCCACTGATTTACATGTCCGTTCACTTTCTGGTGCAGCTCTGAAAGGAGGCCCCCTGCAAGACAAATACAGATTGTGCCAGTTCCACTTCCACTGGGGTGAGAGCAACGCCTGGGGGTCAGAGCACACCGTGGACAGGAAGCTGTTCCCTGCAGAGGTACTGTGTCTGGGCTGTAACATGCATACAATAGCACAGACAGATGGAGAATGTGAAACTTCAATAATTCCTGCAGGGACATCGGGATGCTGCATATATTTCTGCAATACTGTCAAGAACATAAATGAGGTAGAAAAGAAAATTTGGCGTAAAACCATTTGATTAAAAAAAACAAAACAAGATCTCTTTCTCTTTATAATATTGTAATAATATCATACACCCTTTGGGCAATGCGTTTATATTGAGGCTAGGGCTGAACGACGTGGCCAAGAGATAGCATCTCTATGTTTTTTGTGATAAGTCATCTCCCATGGTTTCACCTTTCGCATAGACTGTTGGGGAGTTAGATGCATAGATCAGCCGACATTAGCTTATTGCAGAGAGAGCTGTATCGGTCAGTATGTCGGCCGAAAAGTAACAACTCAGGATTCGTACAAAGTCTTGAAAGTTTGTAACATAATCTGGTGTTTCATCCACACAATCACTCAAAAATCTTTTACTATTTGAAATGAAACAATCCCGTCATTGTATTGGTTTGTTGTCTCCTGGTGTCTCACACCAGACGTGGATCAGACGGAGCTAGATTGACTGACATGGGCTCTGAAATGAAAAGGGGGTGTTTTTCCGCTCCGCATCATGAGGGCGACCATCTGCTCTCAGATGATTGCTGTTGGTATAAAGGAATTCTCTATATTTTTTGCAATTGCATTCATTGTAGCATGTTTGATGTGATGATTAAAGCTTTGATAGTCTTGAAAGTTTTGGTTTAGGTACCTTGAAAAGTGCTTGAATTTTACTCTTAAAAAGCTGTACGAACCATGACAATTGCAGTACAGAAATCCCAAACTAAGTTTGAAGTTATTAGAAACAGTGTCTCCATTACATAGTTTGTCTGACAAGTTGACTTTTTCAACTGTAAAATGTCTCGCTCAGTGTACATACTGGATCACAGTTAAAAAATAAAAAAAAATCTAAGGCAAAAATTAAATTAAAAATTGCTATCGGACCATATCAGATTCGTGTTGGTGTTTGTCCAAATATATAATTTGGCCAGTATCGGTCAAAAAGAAACCAGTCGGGCTATAGACTGTTGCTATTCATGTCACAGTTTATGGGACTGTCATGACTCAAGACAGTAAATGCAGCCAGCTGTCGTCTATGTCTATCTTTTTGACTGAAAGTAACCTTTTTGTGCACGTTGTAATAACATTTTGCAAACCAAAAATCCGAATTAACCTGATTGATTCGATATAGTGCCCAGCTCCAATCGAGGGAATTCTCCCCTCTATCTAGTTGTATTAGGTCATGGTATTACTATTAAAGAGCAACAAAGCAAATAAACAAAGCAACAAATAAACTATTAAAATGACATTTCCAGTTAAAAAGTTTTATCCACATTGCCCACGCGTACACAAAGTAGTGTCATGGTCTGTGCTACATAAGAACAACATGGGTGCAACATGTTGTGCCTCATTACCTGTAACAGCAGTATCTTGCTGTCTTTAGCTTTGTTGAACACACCCTCTGTTGTTGCTTTAAAAGAAACCTGACATGCATGTGCAGGTGTGTGTGTGTGTGTGTGTGTGTGTGTGTGTGTGTCATCTAACCAGGCCATTGAATGGAACAAGTCAGATATGTAGTGCTCAAGAAAGCAGCTAATGAAAAGCTAGATAGAGAAAGAGAGCGACTAAATTCACAGTTAGTCCTCTGCAGTTTCTTTCCACATGACCAAATAGACTTTTAAGGATTCAAAGAAGAAAGGAGAAATGGAGGAAAACAAATATCAAACACTGCACTGTTTAAACCATGCAAATGTTGACTTACTTTTCTATTCATGAAATGCCTGGAGAAATACTGAGAGTTTGGTGTAGAACAGGCTTTATCAGGCTATGTCTATATTAGAACGTTCCCTCCTCTGCTGGTTGTATAGCTGCTATTACACATGTTGCCAGATGCTTTGATCCAGCTGTGTTTCTCCGTTTAAAACCCAATTCAAACACAGGCAGAGTACTTGTCTGTCAGGAGGTGGGATTTAAAGCTGGTACTGTTGAACGGCCTTATGTTTGACCACACAACATCTATTTTCATGTTGTTCCATTAACTTCAGCACACTTATGTAACAACAGGTTCCACCAACTCTGTGTGTGTGTGTGTGTGTGTGTGTGTGTGTGTGTGTCCTCTGTCAAGCCCTTGTTGGGGGAGTTGGGAATGTGTCCATGTGTGTTTTCAAGCATATTGCTCTCTGTCAGTGACAATGCTAACGAGCTGTTGTTAAATCTAATTGTCTTAACCTTCATGTATTGTCCATACCTGATCGTAGAAAATGACTTGAATGTATATTTTCAGTTGCTTTTTTCAGCCACATTTTATTTTTACTGGTAGTTTGAATATGCACAAAAACCTCTGCTCCTCACTGACACGTGCATACATAGTCTATAAATAAAACATCAGACTCAAAGGTCAAGTTTCTTCATGTAAAGCCCCACAACTAATATATAGCTGTCTGTTTCTTCATCTACAACAATTACATCACTGCCTCCTCTCTCTGTACCTATTCTCCATTTATTTTTCTTTCCTAGTTTACAATAAATTGTATGTCCATATACAAAAGACAAAAAGCATGATGGTGAAATCACAATGAGTCAATTACAAGATTAAACTCTTATTTTGAAAAGATAAATGAAGGGGAGAAGGAAATTAGTGGGTCATTTGGAGGACGGAGTGAGTGAGCCGGGGATCAGGTTAAAAACATCAAGTTTATGGTTTATAGTCACGCATACACACATGCACACACACACACACACACACACACACAGACTCATGATGTGTGAATGCTGTATGTGTTCTCAGCTCCACTTGGTCCACTGGAACTCTGACAAGTACAGTTTGTTCGAGGAGGCGGTGATGGAGGACAACGGACTGGCTGTTATTGGAGTCTTTCTTAAGGTACACCACACACACACACACACACTTTTAAATCCCTGCAATAACAGACGACACGTTGATGTGCACAGACATGTTTCAGTCTACCTTGTTGCGCAATGCCACTGTACACATGCACATTCTGCCATTCGCTGACATGTCTGTGTGGTATATGTTGTATATGCAGCCTTACACTGTGTGTGTGACTACAATCCAGATTAATATCTAATCCTTGTCCAGGTGGGAAAGAGACACGAGGGGCTGCAGAAACTGGTGGACGCACTGCCTGCTATCAGACACAAGGTTAATACACACACACACACACACACACACACACACACACACACACACACACACACGCAATTTTCACTGGGGTGAGGTGCTGATCACTGAAATGTACTCATCAGTCTAGCAACCAAATATATGTTAGCAGTGCTTGACTAGAAGGTAGATACTGACGCCCTCTAGTGGTTCAGCAGAGACTCTACAGGACTGGTCAGACTCTCAGGAATCAGAATATCTACAAGTGTTGATAAGCTTTTTTCACCAGGTAGTCCCAGGAACTAAATTCAGGAACCAAATCTGGAACTAAAAATCATTTTAACAACTTCCTATTTGCATATTATCAACGATAAGACAAAATTAGATCAACCACAGATTGAAAAACATCTATGTTTGAGATGTCATTTTTGCAACCACACAGAGTCAGCCCTTGAAGTATTGGGAAGTAAAGTGCTAAAGATGTATTACATACATTATTGTACGTTATTTATTACTTAAGAATTAGCTACCTTAGAATTTACACATCTTATTGCTAAAACAGTGCACATCCTAGTAGTTACTAATAGGCCTCGAAGTTGTATAGAGGTTATACTGTATATTGTTGGTTGTACATTTTTAAGGTGACTGACTGGAGGTCATAGTTTCTCCTCCTTTCATGTCACTGCTACTACACTGCTTATCACTAATAATGTCTAATAAGGTTGGTGTTTGTCCAGTAAGATGATTGTTGTAAAACACTCATTGTGTCTTACTTATTTGACATATTTTATATTGGATAATGATTAGATAATGATGGTTGTAGTATTTAGATAATAGTTCCAGTCTTCTGTCATATATACAGTGTGTGTGTGTGTGTGTGTGTGTGTGTGTGTGTGTATATATATATATATATATATTAATTAATTAGATTGTTGTGTAATGCTACTGAAGTTTTTCACAGGCTGGGATTTTAGCACATTTTTTATTATAATTATATAAATATTTTCACATTTATTCACAAATTCCTGCTGTGATCTTGCTTGTCTCTTGCCTGTAACATTTAAAATAATTCAACCTACAGCTTAACTGACCGTGTGTTTGTTTGTTTTTTGTGTGTGTCTCCTGGCCGCCTGTAGGACAGCGTAGTGGAGTTTACCAGGTTCGACCCTGCCTGCCTGTTACCAACCAACACTGACGACTACTGGACGTACCACGGCTCCCTGACAACACCCCCTCTGACAGAGGCCGTCTCCTGGATCGTTATGAAGCAGCACATAGAAGTCAGCCATGACCAGGTATGAGTGTGTGCTTTAACCAAACATTTCTTCACATGGATCATTGTCAAGCTTTGTAATTTGGCTTTAATGTTAGTATATTTCACTATTGAGCTACATTCTTCATTTTATCAGGATATATTTCATCTGTTTAGTTCAGCTTAAATCTGCAGCAATCTATATTCTCTTTTATATCAACTGTGGATCAAATGACTGTGTGTAATGTGAAATGTGTCGCTTGTAGTGACCCACTGAAAAATATCCAAGTCTGCAGCTCTATGGAGTTTTTAAGCCTCTTTTAGCTCATTGTTTTGGTTTTCTGGCCCACAAACTCCGCACTCAACAACCTTGTTTCCAGAAGCAGGAGGGAGCTCTTTTCAGCTAAAAAAAGCTCTGATAAACCTACTGAACACTACCTTCCTAGCACCAAACAGCTGACAAGGTAGCGACTAGCTTGTAGTAGAGAATTTAGAGACATGTATTTTTCTCAAAACTGAAACAGAGCTAAAAGAAGATTGAATATTGAACATTCATCAGGTGGCCAGAAATATGACTCTAAATGAATACTAATATTTCCCTCTGCTGGATGTGTAAACAGGCAACTGCTAACACGTTCACCATAACAGATTTAGAGGATTTTATCAGATGTTGTTCTGCTGCCCCCAAGCAGCCAAAAAATCAGTTAATTCAGCTTTAAGCTGAGCTGAACTCTAGACCAACCACTAGAGGGCTCCTGGCGTCTTTCAATGTAAAACACAGTAGCTATTATGCTTTCAAAGTGACAAAAACTGGTTCCAGAAGCTAAAGGGCCTTCCAGTAGCACGGCCACATTCCAACAATCCTCATCATATCAGTGTGTCACACTATTTTTACAGTGAAGGAAGCTGAAAAATAAAACATAGGCATAACATTTTTTTCATTTTATTTTGATATTTTTTGCATTCTGATGTGTTTTTCAATGACAATGTTCAGATTTTTCTAAAATATCAATTTAAAATGAAAAAAAAAAATGTTATGCCTATGTTTTATTTTTCAGTGAAACTTGTTTCAGTGCCAATACAACTTTTTCCAGTACACATGTTTCAATGCCAATGTTTCCTTTTTCAGTTCAGGTTTTGTTTTCAAAGCCAAATTTTATTTTCAGTGCCAGATATTAAAGTCACTGTCCTGGCTCCATAGACTTGAACAATGGCATTTTTTTGCCTCAACCATGCAAAGAGGAGAAAGTCAATCAGCCTGTGAAAGTTTTGTATAAGCCTGTTTAAGAGTGTTCATCCCATTTTCTGATGGTCTCTTTTGCCCCCTTTTAGCTGGCGGTTTTCCGGAGCCTCCTTTTCACCTCAGCTGAGGAAGAAGTACAGAAGAGTATGGTGAACAACTTCCGTGTGCAGCAGCCTCTCTGCGGCCGCACCGTCCGCTCTTCCTTCACTCCCTTCCTGCAGGAGGCGCCGTCTGCTGAAGACGACAAGCACCCCTACTGACGCGTCTTCTCACACAGTAACACACACACCTTGACCACCGTCACACACAGTGACCGTACCAAATCTACCTTTACTCTGTGTTCAAGATTCTCTTTTTTATGCTGCCACAACAAAATGTTTCTCATCAATATTTAAAGTAAAAATGTGTCTTTAAGTATGACAAAGTTTCTTCAGAGGAACTTCAGTTATACTTATTGCTGTTTTTCTTTTACGGAGTGAAGAGATTTTTACATGGAAGGTGTAGGTATACGTCTCTTTCTGGGTAGTTGAGATTTTAATTTTCTTTAGATTTTTCAGATTCAGAATAAGGGATGGTTGCTGTGGGGAAAATAGGTAGTTTTACTGATTTTATTAACATGGACCGTATTTATTATACGTTTACCATTCATTCAGTTACTGTACATGAGTGCTGTTCTCCACACAGAGCACCGTGTGCTGGCCACAGTCGGTACTATAGCAGAGCCTGTTCTGACTTTTATCCATATAAGGAGGCTGGAGCTGCTGCTAGTTTACAGCAGAAAGCCCAGGAGATTTGAACAGACTGGAGGTATCACAATGGGAGTGTGTCGCTCGAGTAGAATACATAATATATCTAATATCATCAAGGATTTTGTACCACAGCGTCACTTTTTTAAATCCTGTATGGTGGGTTGTTGGGTTTATCATTGATTTTGTCATCAATTCATTAATAATGTATGTTTTCTTAAACTGTTACAAAGAGATTATACTGTATACAGTACATCTGACATTCAGAAACCTTTGTTTTTTACAGTATGTGACATTCAAACACCCAACACATACAGCAGAGTTTTAAAGGAACTTTAATGAGCCTTGGTTCTTCTACGCAGAACAATTAAATATGTTACTAATATGTACAAACATGCCAGGTTACTGTAGCACATACATGCATTTTAAGAGTATTCTGGTTGAAATAAGCAGCTCTCTTCCATAACTTCCATAAGTAGTTTCAAGTACCATGACCACAGTGCCTTAAATGTCCTCTGTGTGAATCACTGCTATTGGCAGAGTTTCACCAGCACAAAACGTATCTCATTTCCACACTGAGCACAACCATTAAGCTATGGTTCAAGTACAGTGGTTAGGGGTTGCTCACAGTAACAGTCAAGGCTCAGGTGACATTTACTATAATCCTCACCTCTTTTACTATTTGTTGAATGAAGTAAATGGAATCAGCAGAACTTCCATAACTTCCGCCAATGAGTTCAGGAAATTGTAGAGGGATTGCGTGAACCTGGAAATGACTCTCAGGTCGACTGATTGGATCATGTCTATATCTGGAGGGATCTGCTGTCTTTATTAGTCTGTCTGGTTTAGTTAGTTAGTTTTTTGTTGTCTCACATTAGTCTTTACATTTTTGTGGCTGAAGAATAAGATTAATCAAACATGATTGGACAAATCAAGTTTTACTGTTTTGGGTTGGGAAAGGGCTTAAAGAGTTAGAAATATTGTTGTACTGTAACATAGAATCCCTGAACTGGTCTAAACTACTACTTTATTTTATTTTAACTACTATTTTATTTTATTGTACTTTAAAATAAAGTCAAAACGCACAAAAGGATACTACCATGAATAGGTGTAATATAGATGCATATAATATTGTAGAGGAGACTTTCTAAGACAGGTGGACACAGTGGGACCAACTGACTACAACAGCTTTGTGTATATTGTGTATGCCTGTCTAGCAGTGTCTAACAGTATAGTAGGGAGTATAGTGGCTTTCAGTGTAGAGACTTCCTGTCTAATCTCTGTTCCACTAGCCTCTGTAACTCAATGCAAATTCTCATGTGGCATTTCTTTCATCTGTCTTTCTGAAAAAGTGCAGCGTGTTCCTGGGGTTTGCTTTCCACATTCTAAGACAAACTGGCATCCACTACTATAAAAAAAAACCTGAAACCTAAGCAATTTTAAACGATTACATGCCTGAGCGAGCCACGGACTCGCCTCTTTTGTTGAGCCGCAACGTTTAGCTAGGGCTTATGGGAAACGGTGTTCGTTTAAAGGCTGCTAAAAACCAGAGATATTAATAAACAATGATATTAGGTCATTTAAAAACAAAAAGAAACTGCCATCCTTATCTAAAAATTTGAAACGAGTCACACGGCCTACTCTAAAGAAAGGCTCTGTTCCAAGGCTGGATTTTAAATTATTAGCGTAGTTACAAACGTCAGTGGGACTTTGAATGAGGTTTTCTTACTTCTGGAAAAGAATCCTGGAAGACAGAGTTTCACTTCGGCTCTCTATTTGAGCTACGTAAAGGGTAATTCCGATAATTTTAAATCTGGGCCTTTTTTTTCCTTCCAAATGTTGGGGTCTAAATGAATAATATGTACAAAAAGTTTTGGAATTGGTCCAGTAGATCGCCTCAGCTGGCATCTGCAAAACGGGCAGATTTCAATGGCTGCAACATAATCCTCTGGGGCAATTTCGCCCGTGAAAGTACTTCCACTAAAAGTGCTTGTTTTTGCCACTGACAGGCTCAGATTGTTATTCAAAGTGTCTGACAACATTATGGAAAGGATCCCTACAGAGACAGAGCGTTTTGTTAAAGAGTAGGATCTTTTTTATTTAACCAGAAACACCGTTGTCTTCCTGCAACAACTCAACCTCTGGTGAGATTTCAGAACGAGACTTCTCCTTGAGCGAGACTTCGGTTTCTGGTTAAACAAAAAGAATCTTACTTTGTCTTACTCTAAATATGTAAAAATAGGGCCCAGGTTTAAAAATGCCGGTATTACCCTTTAAGGTACGCTTGATGTACCTTATCCACAGCTTTAAAAGCTTTACATTAAGGTAAATCAATGAATGAAAAGAGAGGAGGGGAGACAGAGTTAGAAGGGGAATGATTCAGACACACACTTACTTTAGGACAAGAAACTATAATTGCGCTACAAACTAGAATGTATCTAGCCACTTCTAACAACTTCCATATGTGAAAGTTTCCTCCACTGACATACAGTTGAGTTGGGGCAGGGGCGAGAGGTCACGGTTGTTTACATAATCCCTAAGTAACAATACAACTGTCCAAACTGGCCCTCCACCTCTTTTGAAGTAGCCGTTCCTCCCCTCCTGCACTCCTGCACGGACTGCTCACATCAGAGGCATACACACCCTGCTCCATCTCCCCATTGGCTCCCCAGTTGAGGCCCACCATGAAGCCACACACTGAATAGACCAGTTGGATGTATTGAAAAGATTTGACGCCATGTAATGTGCACTGAGTGATGTTAACTCGTCGTGAAGGCTGCTGATTTGCGAGATAAATGCTGAAGAGGCCGCAGGTTTGAGAAGGTTTTAAAAGATTTTAGAGTGTACATGGTGTGGGGTTTGATGATGTGCATCAATAACACTTTTGTTGCATGGTTGCTTTTTTTTTTTTTTCCTAATACAAATTATGCAATACAGAATCTTATGTTCAATGTATTATACTAACATGGAGACAAGGGACCCAGTACTGCCTTCATCTTGTACAGCTGTATTTTATTCATGTATTTAAATTATGCACCATGATCTGCCTTCATGTTTCATGGCATTTTACTCATGTTAAGTTACTTTTTTTTTTTAAAATTTTGAATGCAATGAATAGCAATATTTTCAATTACAAATGTTCAATCTGTGGAAAATGTTGTTGTCTAAATGGCCTTTACTGTCAAAACTGGAGTCATCAGAAGTCAATTTAAGATGACTTTGTTCATAGATAGTTAAAAATTAAGATATGTGATGTTTTCCGCATCACAGTTATGTCTTTGGGAGTTTCACATTTCCCTGTTCTTGTATCTTCTCCTGACTTGTATCACTGTCTGCCTTTCTAAACGTAAAGTATTACAGAATGCTGTCCTCATGCTGTATTTTCTTCATGATCTTTTACACTCTTGGTACATGTTTCCTTGCCTCCTGTAGCTCAGTGTGATGTTTTAGCGGGTGTATGTTGTGTATGCTGTACACTGTATGCAGTACATATTTTAGCTGTTTATTTCTCCATTGGGCAGCTGACATTCCTGCCCTGTGGGGCTTCGCTAGGCCTCTCTCATCTTCCAGTATGCATTGCAGCACCTGGATGGCTCCTTATAGGCTCCCGTCCAGCTGTGCAACCAGGAAGCATTCTGCTCCCAGAGATCCCTGTTGCTCGGGGGGGGGGGGTTGGGGGTTGTTGAAAACCACCCAAAGGTGTCACATGATCCAGATGTAAAGATGATTTAAAAGAAACTGACATATTAGTAGATGATGTATATCAATAAAGTAATGTGTGATGTAAAGAGGATGTGTAGCTCTGCGTTTTTGTATTTGTGTCCCTGTGACAGAGGAGATGAAGTGGCGAGTGCTTCGCTATGCAGTGCGATACATACAATTTTCATGACATCTGTTTAAACTTGCAACCAAGTCTGAAACGGTAGAAAACAGTCTGAAACCTTCAAAGGTGTTGCTGTATAAACTGTCTTTCTAAGAAACATGTACTGTTCCTCCTGAAAACCCACCTGACCCAGTGCCTCTCCAAGCATGAACCAGGGCAGGAACAAGTTTGAAAATAAGAACGGCTGGCCACTGCCTCACTTTCTCAGCCCCCACCCTATCCTCACGATACCTTTGAAGCCCCCTGACACGGAGAGAGGGGATGTTTGGTGGCCCCCACCCAGACGCCTGGGGTCCTGAGGGTGGGTTGTTTACACTCTTTTATACACTTGGGTCTCCACCTGATTCAAACCAAAGAAATGGCGATTGAAGCCAACCTCTGGGGGTGTTTATTGTGCTTGGCTGCAGGGGAGAGGGGCCTGAGTCTACAGGGACACACCAGCCAGCCTCTGCTGGGCTTCCCCTGATTGTATGAATGGACAGACTGACTGGAGACACAGAAGCTTTGAACTGTACAGAGCGTGTGACTCGAAGCATGCACTTGTGTCTTTGTAGTAGGTGAATTAGAAAACATTTTATAGCTGCCGAATCAATGATCTGAGAGAAGTGAACATGTTGCTGAACTGGTAATATCAGACAACTCGTTTATCAGGTTGCAGCAAAAAGGCAGGTTTCAATCCCTCGAAACTTCCTCTTTTCATGAAAAGCTTTGGTATCCTGAATTTCGTTCCTCTTTGTATTGGAACAAACTCCCTTTTTTGACAACACATTATAAAATGTCACTTTCTATGTTTTCCTTATTGTCTGTCTCACAATACTTTCTGACTTCCTACCCTGTCTGTGGCATTCAGCCCCAAGCCTATTGGTTCCCACTCAAGACGTAAATCTTAAAAGGTCTCAAACCTAGAGTTTTATTTTTTAAAAAGGCTTAATCATTTCCCTAAACCGCTGGGCACTGTAATTTTCAGCAAATGTTACTTTAACAGGAGTAAATAGTGTATTTGTTGGGGACTATTTTCAGCTGCGGATGAATATACATTTGGTGCTCTAGTGATTATTTCCAGCAGCAGGACGGTGTATGTGGGATTGAGTCAAAATAAACTACAGTGTGTGTTCATGGCAATGAAGGAACAGGTCAGTGCAAAGGTGTGGCTCATTGATGTGTTTTTAAACATTTTTAGCCACGTTAGCGACGTGGCTCTTGCAATGGCAATGTTGGTCGCTTAGTCCACTACTTTGGTTTAGATTGATATATCTCAACAACTATTGGTTGGATTGCCATGAAAGTTTGTACAGACCTTGATGGTCTACAGAGGATGAAGCCTACTGACTTTGGTGAGCTTTTCATCCAGTGGCATCATCAGGTCAAAATCCTAATTTGTCCAATACCTTGCTTTATGACCAAATACCTGCAGAACTAACAACATTCCTCAGCTGTACTTTATGTTTTTTTGCTAATTAGCAAATGTTAGGTTAGGGTGCTAAAATGCTAAACTAAGATGGTTAACAACAATATAAATTGCAGCAAAAAAATTCAACCGGCAACAATGTACCAGTTACTGTCTTCGGTAGAAAGTAATTCCAGTGTGTCTGTAGAAAGAGATGTCTAAATAATATTTTGTATATCTCAAAACCAGGGAAAACTATCTGCATTGCTAAATACCACTAGAGGTAATTGAGAAAATATGTTGTTTTTTTTTTTTATTTGGGTGAACTGACCCTTTAACAAGTAAACAACTCCTTGGCTGAACATAGACTACCTAATCTGGAATAAACCTTGATGGCTGACTATCAGAACACCTAACAGATCTAATTGTATTTCATGTGTATGTGATTTCTAAAAAAATGTATATCCATTGACGTACAAGTGTACCTTTACGTCTGCACCAAAGTGAGCCTGTTCACTGGCTGTCAATGAAGCAGAGAGATGAAAGAAGAAGATGAAGAAGGCAGGTTCTAATTAGAGAACTCGTCTTCCTGCTGTCCTTCTGTTCTCTGTTTGAGGGGAATGGTTTAAGATCAACAACCCACGAACCCCTCCAGTTCTCCATACAGGCAGAGATATAAACAGGAACATCCAATGAGAGGCCCTTTTCCCTCTGAACTCCAAGCCAGCTGCCCTTCCTCCACATCTTCCTCCGGTTTTACTCATCTCTGTGCTCTTCAGCCTCTCTGATGTGTTTGTTTGGTGCTTCAGATATTTCAGACAAAGGACCTCCACCCATGTGGTCCCTGTTTTGACTTTAATGCCGTGTCTAAACTGGTTGGTTTGAATACAATTGTGAGTGCAACTCCTTTCACAATATATTCATACGGAGTCATACAGACAGCACTGTTTGTAGTAACTCCCGACAAAATAGTAAAAATGTCCATAGTTAAAACTGTAATTTGCTGATGTAGTAACTTGTACAATTTCTGCAAGCAAAATTTATGTTACAAGGCCAACTATTTTTATTACATGACAGTAAAAAATACCTTCAACGGTTTAGCAAAAGGTTGATGGAGTTGGACTTTAAACTGGCTTGAAAACATGCACTGTTCTGCCATTTTGGGGCATTTGTATTGCTTCATAGCTGCGGTAGAGAGATGACAGGAATATGAGGGGAGAGAGACGCGGACTGACATGCAACATATTACTGTAAAGACCCCACCCGGACAGGAACCAGGGATGTTACAGTTCATGGTCAGTGCTTTGACCCCTAGGCCACCAGGGTGCCCCTGTTCAGCTGTTTATGGAATTAAATCTCCCTGTACACTGGAGTAAAAGATACTCCAAATAAATAAAAATAAAGTAGATATCAATACCAATCAATACCTTTTAAAAAGGAAGAGAACAAAATAATAAATAGGCAGAAAGTGAACTCTTCTAGCTTTAACAGGGTCATGTTTTGCTAGTTTAGTTTAATGATGAATCTCCTTTTGGCTCTGTTCTGGTCTCCAAAAACTCCTGAGGGAAATATCTGGTTCTTTAGCTGCTAATTGCTCACCAGCTAGTCGCTAACTGTGTCTGTGTGCTTTTTGGTGCTGGGCAGGTAACAAACAGTGGGTTTGTTAAGAGTTTTCTTTTTGGCTGACAACAGCTGCCTGCTATTTGTGGAAACAAGGTTGAACCAAAACCATAAAGTTGCAGATCGCAAACGCTCCGTAGAGCTGAGGTGAGCTGCAGAGCCTGGTGATAATTCTCTATGGGGTTGTCACCACGAGCAACTCCTTTCACATTACACATAGTAATTTGATTCATTGTGAATATAAAAATACTGATTAGTGTGGCAGATATAGAAATACAACAGTGCAAGTCAACCCTAGTCAAGTTCTCATCCACGTCACACCTTCTGTCCTCTCTTGTAATCCACCTGGGAAAGAATCTTTTTGCATGCCTGATCCATCCCTGGCAATCTTCTGCAGATATGTATGTACAGACATCCAGCATGAGGGACATCTGATTATGTGGCTGGTAGTCATAACTTTCCACCTCCAATTGCGCCCAATTAGAAGTTCATGCATTTTTAGATGTAGATGTAGCAGAATGTTTCTACTTGTGCATCTCTCAGACTTTCCAAAAACATCAGCAGGAATGGTTAGCAGTACTAAAAAGCGCCTTGATTTATTGCAAAGTGTTGTGGACAAAGTTGAGTGGGTAGATTGTTTATATGTTTGTGCATTTTATGGTTTCAGTGGTCAGCCTGCATGCAGATTCCCTGGGAGAGAAGCTGGAAACAGAGTGGATGTTACTACAGCTGCCAGGACAGGACCTCTCCCACACCCACACCCACACCCACCTTTTCCCATCATATCTGCAACTCTACGCTCTTTAGTAAAAAAAAAAAAAAATCCCATTTATCCATCAGAGTGGGTGGTCAGATTATGAGCTGGAACAATGTTAGGAATCTGTTTTCCTTTATGTAATGTGTGGTCAGCACTAAACTAAGTAAAAGGTGCCATGTGAAGAACTGAAACATAAATGAGTCCTTGTCACATTCATTATGAGACATTATCACCATACACTAGCAGAGCTGAGAACAGAGTCAGCCTCTACACTGTGGGAAACCTGCTGGATTTTTTAATCACACAAAACAGATACCCACTATCTGCAGTTCTGTTGAAAATAGAGCAATAACTTTTGCTTTTCCTGTAAATAGGAATGAAAAATCTGCAGAGAAAACAAAAATCTGTCTTGCATCATAAAGCAACATGTGTGTGAAATATAGTCTTCATTTTGACAAACTCTTAGCACCTGTAATAGTGCCTGTATGGCAGCATGTGTTCCAGCATCATGGCTACTAATCATCTCCAGTCTCAGTTGGTTATTACAGTCATTTCACAGTGATGTTGGAACACAGAGCCTTTTCATGCACATGCTTGCACACATAAATGCATACTTGAATACACACTGATATGTGAGTCTCCCTTTAAAAAATGTAGCATATAAACAATAAGCAAATGTTCACTGACGTTGCTTTATAATCTGTCTTTGTGTAGAAATGGTTCTGTTTTACAAAAAAAAAAGAGGAAAAAGGAATTTGTCAAGTCACTAAGGTGAACAAAATATCAGCCAGTTGTACATGTACGGATAATCAAATACAAAACAAACTATCACAGCCAATAATCTGTTAGATGTGTTAAAATGTGTACTTTTTCATTGAAAATAAGGGGTGTTTAATACCGGTAATATGAAAGTATCCCTTACAAAAACATGTGCAACACCATTTTATATATGTGATAGATTCAATGTGATAAATTTCACTGAGGAACATGTGGTTTTCAGTCATTTCCTATGCAAATGAAAGTATTTCACATGTGGAGTGAAAGAGTATATTACGTGCTTGCAAAGGGGCAGGAACCCAGTCTACAAACCAGGACTTTGACCCATGCAGTTTAATTGGTGTGTGGTTGACCTAACAGACATGCAGTAGATGCAATGGACATCAAACTTACGCAGCAGACAACTTCTTGTGTGAGTTGCAGACACAAGGAGAGCCATATTATTTCAATGCTGTGTTGCATATGAAAGTATATTTTGAAGTCAGCCTCCCACAGCGACCAAAAAGAAAAAAGCTCCTTCTTTTGTTCCCCTGTCTCTTGGGGGCCTGTGGGAGCTGTTGTACAGGTTCACAAAGACAGACAGAAGTGGATTAAGGTATATTTGTGTCTCTTGATCTGTGGCTCGACCTGAGATGAAGATCCTGCATTCTTCAGGCTTTGTGCGGACGGACAGAGACAACATCAGAACTCACCTTTAGGCTGGATTTAGCCAATAAATGTTGACCGTGTCCACCTGGTCTGAGCAAAGGAAATTGTCTGTCTGTGGCTTGTGTGTGTGTGTGTGTGTGTGTGTCAGTGGCTGGTTGTATGTATCAGAAGTATTAAGAACACAGCTCGGGCTTGTGTGTTTGTCTCACAAAATATACATTTTCATATATTCTAAGTATGACCCTAAGGACAAAACACAATGGAAAAATCCAGAAATACTGTATACATCAAAAGGCATACGTACAAGATTGAATGCATAAAGTTGAACCCGCCCCCATGTTTCTTCTATTGCTGCACATTTCTATTGTTTTTGATTGTGTTTCAATATTTGCAGAATTTAGGGTGGACTTCCCTTTAAATGATGGAGCTTTTAATCTTGTATGAGTTTTGTATTTGCAGGACTCTATATTTGGTATAAGTTTCCTTAATGTGGGTGATACAATCATCTTACAGCAACGAGGTCCTGAGTTTGTATCTGAGGGCCGGCAGGGGCTTTTCTGTGTGGAGTTTGCGTTTTCTCCTTGTTTCCTCCCTCCCTTAGTTAAAAGACATACAGGTTAAGTGAACTGGTGACTCCAATTTGCCTGTAGGTGTGGGTGTCACTGGGATAAGTGGCTTAGAAAACTGATGGATGGATTTTTTTCTTAGTGTTTTGTGTGTGTTTTGTCCTTAGGGGCCACGTAGATCTGGTTTTGGAATGGTAAAGGTGAATTGCAAACCCAAGTTTGGGAGAGGTCGCGGTACACTAACTGTGTTACGAAGCTTGTTTGATTTGTTATGTTAGATGGAAATCATTATAGGGGAAAACAATGGGACTGGAGGTTAATCCATCACATGACATTGTTGACCAACTGAAGGCAACAGCAGGGGGGTCTTTGAATGAAACTGGGGGAAATTTCCACAAGTCCAGTGGCCATTCTGAAAATACTGATCAGAGTCAAATGTGGTGCTTTGTTTTCCGCTTTGAACGTGTGAACACGCCAAATATGATGCTGTTTGGAGTATGCATCTAATCTAACCAAACACCCAAATGACAGGCCATGTGAATACAACATAACCAAACCCAACTTGAAATTCATCCAATGGCAGCAATTGGCAAAACATATTAACCCGATCAAGGCTGGGTAATGACAGCTCTCAAAACTGATGGGAACAAATTCCTCTGCAAATAAATTGTGCTAAATAAATACTGGAATGCCCATAATACAAGGCTGGTATTTCACTTTCAACATTTGGATATCTAACCAATTTTCTCCTGTGCGGTATTTCCTTGTAGTTTTATGCAGTGATGATGCCATGTAAACCCGACTGGGGTCCATCATGTGGGGCCATCTGGTCCCTCAAACCCAGATCAGATGGGAGGTGCAGGTGTGAGATGAGGAGGTGTACCTCCTGAGACTGGAGTGAAGTAGTACCGCCTTCCGCCGCTAGAGGGCGGAAAAAGATAAAAACTGATGTAGGCATGAGTGAGGAGACGCCGAACTAAAAGCAGGGGCTGGACTTGACGGAGGAGGGCCATCACGCCAATTTCCGTAGTTTCTTTGTACATTGATATAGTAGATATAGGTGAAAGCACGCTGCTCTGACTCAAACGGCCGGCATCACACCACACAGACCGACAGAGAGGAAGAATAGACCGGCGACAGCGGGAGAGAGTCGGCAAAGCGGGAAGCTTTGTTTCCCCCGAGTGAGGAAGAAGAAAGAGGAAACTAAACCAACGATGTCGGGGTTAAAAAAGAGAAACTCAAATTCCTCGGTAGACAGGGAAGAGGACAGGCAGGTCACGGAAAGGATGCTGTCCCCGGGCAGCGGCGGGGAGAAGGGGGACTCCAACCAGGTTGGAACACCGGAAAGCGACGCCGGAGGAGAGGGAGGGGAGGACGGAGTCGCCCTGAAGAGGACCATCACTCTGTTGAACGGCGTGGCCATCATTGTGGGCACCATCATAGGCTCGGGCATCTTCGTCACACCAACCGGCGTGGTGAAGGAAGCCGGCTCGGTGGGTCTGTCCCTGATAGTATGGGCGGTGTGTGGGGTGTTCTCCACAGTGGGAGCCCTCTGCTACGCGGAGCTGGGGACCACCATCACCAAGTCCGGCGGGGACTATGCCTACATCCTGGAGGTGTACGGCTCCCTGCCGGCTTTCCTCAAACTCTGGATCGAGTTGCTCATCATCCGGCCGTCCTCGCAGTACATCGTCGCCTACGTTTTCGCCACCTACCTCCTCAAGCCACTGTTCCCCGTGTGCCCGGTGCCGGAGAACGGGGCCAAGGTCGTGGCCTGCCTCTGCATCCGTGAGTATCCGAGCCAAGCCATGCTGCTCGGGATGATGCAACTTTTAGGCGTTGCTGTGTTGTTGACTGTTGTGTCAGCGTTAGAAATGCAAATGGCTTAAGTTACACTTCTGTTATTCTGTCAAGATGAACGGACACCTGTGTGGGCGGATGAGAGGACACAGACAGACGGATGAGATAACCCACTGACTCCACTCACACACGTACAGTTTACATGAGCAGCCTCAGTGTGATATCTTACGGACCACGTGTGATGCCAGTGAAAGACAAACACTTACAATTACATACTCATGCACGCGCGCAGCCTCAAACGCAGTGGTGAAAAATGCCGCGTTATTACATCAGCTCCGGTGATGATACAAGATGCTCGCGCGCATCACTTTTTGAGACTAATTGTCTCAATGAGTGGCACCCATAAGAAACAATGTATGGTAATTTCATTAACTTATACGTTATCAGAAAGAGTTCCTGTTACCTGAGACCACATATTGTAGGCTACTAAATTATCATATTGCATCTTTCTTGGCTCTAAATTTGAGGACTACTGCATTAATGAGAAATTTACATAAACGAAGAACGAGAATTTACCATTGTAACATGCCAAAAATGTATGAGAATTGAACCAAATGTGAAGAACAAACAGGAAATACATTTAACTCAAAGCAGTCCATTAAAGCCAACTGTAATGCTGCATTTAGGGTCAGTACATATTTTTTAGCCTGTAAACGTTAGCTTGGAAGTTCATTGTTAGCTAAAAATATTGGTAAATTTTAATGCATTCCACAAACACATTGTCTGTTTTGTGCCTTGTTTTGTATGCAGTCTTAGCGAGATTACCTCTGGATTATTAGCCGCTTTAGCCAGTTAGCACCGGTCCCTGGCTGTACATGTTTTCTTTGACTGCCACACACAACAAGAAACCCCCTTTCACCTCTCACACTCCATCTCTATGTGAATACATGATGACACATGACGTTGTGTATGCATGTGTATTAATATGTGTGTGCGAGACAGAGTGTATGTGGGGTCAGCTAGTAACCTTGGTACCTAATCTTCAGATTGACTGAAGGCTAAATCCTGACTGAGACCACATGACAAAGCCTTGGACCAAGAGGCTCAATTGTGTGTGTGTGTGTTTGTGTGTTCGCTTGAACACATGCCTACGTGTGCATACATGTACACACATATATGTCCAAGTTTTAGCCAGTTGTGTGTGTGCGCTTGTGTGAGTTTGGATGCCAGCCTCTGTGTGTGTGTGTGTGTGTGTGTGTGTGTGTGTGTGTGTGTGTGTGTGTAAGAGTGTGTCCAGGGGCCCTGCACTGTACTCAAACTCCCTCTCTCTTTGTCTTGGTCTGTTTAACACAGAACCTCATTGTGCTCTGTCTCGTCTTTTTGTTGTGGCCCTGACCTGATTTAGGAGCTTTGAAGGGAACTGCTGCTTTAGTTAATCACTTTTAATGGCATCCAGGGTTAGGGGCTGCTTCAACAACCCTGTGAATGTGTGTGTGTGTGTGTGTGTGTGTGTGTGTGTGTGTGTGTGCGCGCGCGCAGGAGAGGCTGGTTACCAGCACTATACATGTATGGGTAAAAGAAAGAGGGGTGTGGTGGAAAGGATTTTATTCCCTCAAGAATTAGTTTACCATCTCTGTGAATTCTAGCTCCCAGCGTGCTTTGAGAGCGGCAACCACATGTGCACACGCACACACACACACGCACACACACACACACACACACACACACATACACTTACATTACCTCAAACTTGAGTAGAAAATTAAAGGTAGTTCAGGGAAACACTGCTAAACGCTATTTTAACTTCAAAACACCTGCAAAAAAGTTACTTCTTCATGTGTCCAAAATGAGACCCTTTGTTGCACAGTGTCCAGCAGACTGAGTGAAGACGCTGTGGTGGTGTAGGTGGGGTGCAATTCAGTGTGTACATTGTGAATCGAATTGTGTAAGGGGCCCTTTTCATGTGGTTTTATAAGAGAAACCAGGGGAGGAACACACACCAAAGAGCTGCTTCTTAAGGATGCCCCCACTTAGTCTCTCTCTCTCTCTGTCTTTGTCTCTCTCTCTCTGCAGTCGTGTTGACGTTTGTGAACTGCTACAGCGTGAAGGCGGCCACCAGAGTGCAGGACTTCTTTGCCGCGGCCAAGCTCCTGGCACTTGGACTCATCATCATCATCGGCTTCGTCAAAATTGGCCAAGGTACTTCGCGCAAGCACAACATACATACACACAAATGCACGAACACACACTCAGTCACGAGATTCCTGTTAGTGCAGGTGTTTTAGTTCCGTCTTCAATGGCCCCCTCCCTCCCCACAAGTATCACACCTTCCAACAGTTATAAAGTGTATGACCTACAGGATTTACACATCAGCACTGCAATAAGATAAATGAATGAACTTTCTTGAATTGATGAATTACAGCCAAAGACAAAATAAAAAACTGCTCACCAGCAGATTCATATTGTGATGATATGAATTTAACATGACATCATTCTACACGTCTTAGAACTTCGAACACAGTTCATTGTTTTGGACATCAGTTGATTATTTTATACGTAACGTTGCATACATTTGCATTGTTTTATATATCAATATAGGAAAATAGAGCTGCAACGATTAGTCGATCGAAAGAAAATTAATTGCCAACTATTTTGATAATCGATTAATCGTTTCAGTCATTTTTCAAGCAAAAAGGTCAAACATTTGCTGGTTCCAGCTTCTTAAATTTTTAAGGATTTTTGTCATGTATGACAGTAAATGAAGAGTCTTTGGGTTTTGGACTGTTGGTTGGACAGAAGAAGCGATTTGAAGACGTCACTTTGAGCTCTGGGAAATTGTAATGAGCATTTTTCACAATTTTTTGACATTATATAGACTAAACAATTATTCGATTAATTGTGAAAATAATCGTTAGTTGCAGCCCTATGTGAAAATATTAATATTGCACATAAATCTAATGAATTCTCTTTCGTGCAGTTTGATTTCTTTAGTTTTCATTTTATCATAATATCTGCATACCCAGTCTCATGTTGTAATATTTTGTTGAATGTACAATACTTACATACACACAATACACACGTGTGAAAGCAGGTTAAATAATCCCACTGAAATTGGGCATAAAATTCCTTTAAAAGTAACATACACTTTACTATTTTAATCCTGAAAGTGTCAGATCACACAAAGCATTACATTTTAAATCATAATCCCTTTTTAGTGGTAAAGTGAGTAATGTGTTCAAGGAATCAAAGAATCACCCTGAACAGCAACAAAAAATAAGCACAATCAAAGCTTTGGCTTTGACATCAGATTTTGGAAATTCTTCTTCTTGAAATGTTCACTTTAGAATGTAATAAGCTCCTGGTTAAATAAGGTGAGTTCTGATAATGGTGTATACAGACACAAGTGCACGTCCTTAAGGGTTAATTGATGCTGCTTGCAAATTGTTTGTTTATGCAGATGCCAGTAAAATAACCACACTAGGATAGCACACCATCTGTAACGGTTAAAGGTCTGTGCCATGCAACTCGAGACAGGAAGTGTATTTCTATTTCTCTCTATAAAGTCTTTCCTGCTGATGTGTGCTCATTTCCTCCTCTGACATAAACCGACAGACACGCTCGAGCTCTGATAGGGAATTTTTCACTGAAATTATTTAAATAAAGGCATCTATTTCTCACTTACAGACAAATGTGCATATGTTTCTGTGAAGCTAATTTAACCACGACAACGGTAATCTCACATGCAAAACACAATTGCTCTTAAATCAATATGAAAAATAACAATTTTCTAATTTAATTAGTAAACTTTAACTGAGGAGATTTTGTATAATCCAGGAGGCCTTGATGGCACTCTTTTTTTCAGTTTGAACCCCTTTCACCCCCAATTTGTGTTGCACCGCTTCTGACACTATATCTGATCAAATCCCCGATGGCCAAGGTTAATCTCAACCAGGCCTGTTGTCTTTGCTCCATGCGGGCATTGAATCTGTGGAGTAGCTGGTGCTGCATAGCCTTCCTGGAGTTGGGCCGAACCCCTCATTAAGGCCACAGAATGTTGTGAAGTGTAGCCAGAGACGGGAGGACAGCACGGAGACACCAGACAATGGTTCTTTAAGTAGAACACAGCTCCTTTCATTTGGAAATCTGCTCATTAGCTGCAAGACGTCTGAGCAACACAGTCAGTCTGTTTGAACAAGCAAGACAGCTCGTGTCCCATTTACTCTAAGTTACCAAAACGTTTAATATTTGAAATGAAACGATCCCGTCGTCATATTTGTTTGTTGTCTCCTGGCATTTATAGTAACAATTTAGATGTGATGGTCAAGGCTTCGAGAGTCTGGAAACTTTTGGTTTAGGTACCTTGAAAGTGCTTGAATTTTACTCTTAATAAAAGCTGTTTGAACCCTCCTTTCCAATGACAAAAAAACCTTCTACCAGTTAGCTGCAGGCTTATATCCCCCCTGCTGTGCTCCTGTGCCTGCCTCTCTTCCTGTCTGCAGTGAAGCTGTCGACTGCTGTCCTCCTCTGAGAGATACGGAGGCAAATAGAAAACAGCGGTACAGCAGATCAGTTTTTATCTGTTTTTCATTAGTGATTCTGTGCTCTGGTGGAAGAATAAAATACCGAGGGGGAAACCCCACATTAAAAGGGAAGTCAACAAGCATGTGTGTTGAATGTGAATGAGTCAGTGTTAGACACAGACTGAATATAATCACATCACAAAGTTTAGTAGCTGGACGCTGACAGCAGGGGCTGTTTTTGTCAGACTCGGTTGCAAAATTATTTGTTGTTTAGAGAGAGATTGGCTTTGAGGGAAAGAAGTGAAACGTCAAAGTGAAGTGGAGCTCGCCAGACTGAGGGGTGATTGTGGCGAGCAGCTTGAGCACACCAGTAACCTGCTGTCTGCTTTCTCCAGCTGTGTGTTTCCTCTGTCTGGAGCACTGAGTTCCCCTATGACCTCTTAGACTTTGACCTCACACCTGACATTAACCTGAAGGTTCAGCTTTGAAAATCAGCAGTTTTCTGGACAGTCTGTTTGACTCAAACTGCAACACCAAACCTAGAGTTTAAACCTTAAAGCATCTAAAACTATCTATACAGTTGTCTAAATTTAAAAGAATTGAAAAAGATGAAAGAAACCAAGAAGTGTTAAAGCGCTAAATACAATTTAGAAGTCTTTATTTTTCAGCATGTAATGATTTTGTGTGATTTTTTTCAGCTTTGTCTGTTTTACTGAAGTTACCACAAGTCTGCACCCATTTTTATTAGGAGAGAGAGGACAGGAGAGGGCTGAAAGATGAAAAATGTAGATTCTTGATCAAAAGGACCAGTCCAAGTTCAGTCCTTCATCACACACACACACACACACACAGTGGGTGAAAGGGCAGATTGCCTGTTTGTTCGGAGGTCAGAGGTCACAGCAGGTCTCAGATCAGCTGACAGGCGGGCAAACAGGACCTCCTCAACAACACTGACTGGAATTGTTTAGACCAGAAAGAGATGGAGCCGAGGGATGAGGTTAGGGGTGAGGTTAGAGAGAGGGAAGAGAGGGAGAGAGAGGTTTGCAATATACAGAGAGAGAGAGAAAGGAGAGAGAGAGAGTGGAAGAAGGGGAGAGATACGGTATGTGGTTTCTGGAAGCACTGGCAAGAGATCAGTAGCAGAGGGCCCGGGGACCACAGATAAAATGTATGCTTTTAGCCACACCTGCTGCAACACATGTATGGAGCATTGTCCCATCAAATAAACAATAAGATAAAAATTGCCTGGCTTGACACACGTAGATTGAGCCTTTTGATAGAGGCAGGCTGATGCAGTAGTTTCTGTATAATTGAGTGTATCAGGGCACTACAGCAGGTCCTCTTTTTTTTTTTTTTTAAGAGTTTCAGTCAAGAGAGTTAGTTGTAGTTGTTGGGAGTTTGGGTCAGCTTTATGAAGATGTCTTTATGAGAGATAAAGTGATGCTGGACAGAAAGGCCTGTTGAAGCCAGTGGGTGTGTGGACCTAATGACAGAAAACAACTCTAAGTAGTTGCATCTTCTGTAATTCAGCAGTGTAAAACATGCTGTTGGTGAGGGCTAACATTAGGAATTGGAATCAAATGGAGAGCGGGACATTGTATGTTGACTTTTGCCAAAATACTGATCTTTGAATTGATAATCTTATATAGCCTCCTAACATTAAGTATTAAGTATTTAATCCAGACAGAAAGTAAGATTTGGTTATTTCAAATGTTTAAACATACCTCATAGCTAATGTCAGAGGCCTCAACCCACCACTTCAGTGGACTGGTGAAGCAAAACA
Organism: Macquaria ambigua; assembly: GCA_008360985.2. Lineage (NCBI taxonomy): Eukaryota > Metazoa > Chordata > Actinopteri > Centrarchiformes > Percichthyidae > Macquaria > Macquaria ambigua. The sequence continues at coordinate 9,869 of VMKM01003281.1, read as the reverse complement.
ATGTAATTGAGTAGTGAAATAAAGATTAGTGTTAATTAGGTTTCTGATCCATTTACAGTCAGCCTCACATCCTACTATGACCTTTGTAGCCTTATTTTTTAGTCAAGTTTATCAGTTTAAGAAGTTAAGTCCGGAGCTTTGGCCACTTTCACAATAAAGAAAATGGACTGAATCCTTCATTATTTGAAATAGTTGCCTGAAATGTGCACCATGGTCTGTCCCAAATCTGTACGAGGACCGCACATGTTACATTGTGGCTTCCCACATGCCTAAAACCCAAAGTTACTGCCAGCTTTCAGATGTTGAATTGCTAGTAAAATGTCCTTTTGTCTGTCTTCCCTCATTTTCAGTGGGTCAAGTTCTCGACTAAATAACACGCATGAACTCTAACTGATCCTCCACCAGTTCTTTTATTAGAAGCAGGAACTGTATCCGCCTTTCATTCTGTGAGTAATCTTAATCCACATAGCGTGAATGCCAACCCTGCCTGTCCTAATACCTGTTTAGGTGTGTAGCTGGAGCATGAACTCATTTGTAAGTCTGGTCCTTTACTAAGTGCTATTTCAAAAGGGAGCTTTTAACATCATATGTATTCTACAGGCATTCTTAAATCTTTAACACCAATCTTTTTCATCATAGTGCCTGTAATAACTGTTTATCTGAGATGCCTCAGATTATCTGGATTTAGACAAAGACTGTGTGTGTGGCTGTGATAATTACATCAACAAACTCGCCTGACAGGCTGCCTTCACTGCAACCTCACCCGCTGCTGTTTGGCAGGTGGAGTGGAGGTTACTGAGTGATTTATAGGTCTGTTTTAGAGGAAACATTTACTGTTTAAGCAGCCATCTGATCAAGAAAGAAAATGAGAAACAGAGAAAGAAAGTTATCATGCAGACTTTTTGAATTAATCATTTGGAGAGGTGTATTCCAGACTGGAAAAGTTGGGGGAATATGATTGGTGGGTCACGTTACAAGAACTTTTTAACAATGTAATTTTTTAGCAAAATTTTTAGCAAAACAGCAAGAAGTAAAATTTCCGTTGCACGGAGGCACTCATATGAAGTTACGGACATTAATAGAAAGAGCTGATACTTAATACCAATATAATAGAAGGAATCCTTGTATGAGTTCATGTAAAACTGAGCATGTGAGTGTAAATGCTCAGCCTCTCATTTTGTGTGATCATGTAGGGATACAGTAGTTTCCGTCTGGTCGCCGTGGTGATGCGAGTTTGGTAAAGATAAACCAGATTACACTGGTCTCAGATTAGAGACCAGTGTAATCTGATTAGCTGCAGTAAACCCCTGCTTTCTCAATCTGACACCTGCCCACACTGTTTGGAAGTGAAAGACTGATCTCTTATTGACGTCCGGCCACGTAAACTTATCTCTGATTTACTTCAGTTTCATCCCGTCACAGTCCGTCTGTGATGCATGATGATCTTATTCTTATTCGGAAGCTAACATGGCTTATTTAGTTAAACACACACATCCACAGTAACACTTACAGACTGATATTTTCCTGACCTGATGTAAAAGTCCTGGTTGACATCTTGGAAGTGGTTTTCCACCAGCACAGCTCTCCTTGAGGTGTTCATGAATGAAAGGTGTGTGTGTTTGTGCAGTGGGAGGGTTCCTAAACAGACTTCTTGGCAAATACGTGTAGATCATCACAATCATCACAGTCTTAAGAGTAGGGCTAATCCATGTAATGCCTTTGCCTTTACCTCCTCCACTGTCTTTTTAAATTGAACTGCTACGTATGCACCCAAATAGCCTTACATTTGCTGTTAGACTGAGCTTTTATCCACTGAGCTCACCCAGCAAGTTCCTTATCCGGATTCAACATGTACACCCAATACCTATTGGTGATGAGGAGAAACTTGAAGAGTAGTCATTTGTAATTCTAGCCCCTCGTCTTTTTTTTTTTTTACAGCAAGTAGAGAATCAGGGCAATAGGTAATCCTTTAAACTGGTTTGTTATCTTGGCGCAACCAATCACTGTCTATGCAAAGCTACAAATAACTTTCTTATCCTTAAAACTGTATATGTGATCCAGGTATTTTCGCTGTAGTTCACAGATGAATGTGACTTTCACATGCTGAACATGTTTATGACTGAGGCAGTGACCATTCTTTGCAAAGATGACAAAAGTAAACAAAAATAAGAGGGAGTTTGTGAGGAGAATTTAACTTTTGAGAGATTGTTTAAAAGAATGTTGCTTGTCCGTTATCTTTCGGAGAGTTAGACGAGCAGATTGATACCACTCATGTCTGTGTGATAAGTATGAAGCTGGAGCCACTAGCTGATTAGCCTAGCTTAGCATAAAGACTGCAAGCAGCGGGGAAACGGCTAGCCTGGCTCTCTCAACGGTTCAAAAATATACCCACCAGCACCTCTAAAGCGTAATCAACTAAATATATTTAGTTTGTATAATTTGTACACAAACAGAAATGTAAAAATGACAATTTGTGGTTTTAGAGGGCGTTACTGGGCAGAGAGCTACAACTGTTGCTCGTCAATGCCATTTTTTTAACATTTCTGTTTGTGTACTGGTTAAATACAACATGTTAATTAGTGAAGTGTTGGTAGGTGTATTTTCTATTTTATTTTTACTTTGGACAGAGCCAGGCTAACTGTTTCCCCCTACTTTCAGTCTTTATGCTAAGCTAGGCTAATCGCCTCCCGCTGTAGCATCATACTTACTGCACAGATATAAGAGTGGTATCAATCTTCTCATCTAACTCTTGGAAAGAAAGTGAATAAGCGATGAGGTCTGAGTAAATACAGTCATTGTACTTTTTATGCAAAAGACTCCATTTAGTGTCTAAATGCTTCTAGTCTCTGTTATTAAACCAGGCTTGATTTAAACTCACTAACTCGAGGTAGGAACTCAGGTTGTCTTTCATTCAGTCTTTGTTGGTATGTGCACCTTTGAGTGTGCGTGTTCTGCATGGCACATGCATATTTCATTCTGTGTGTGTGTGTGTGTGTGTCTCTCACTTTCACTGCCTGGCACTGGTATCATGTGACAAGCTGATCGCAGCTTTGAGTGTTTCCTGATCAACATGGTGAAAAGTAACAGAAGAAGGAATAATAAAGCTGTAAATTGCAGTGTAAGAGTAAAGTAGACACAAAGAGGATTGAAGGAGGACATGTTTGTGTTTGTCCACCACAAATTCTTCTCTAATGGAGAAGAATTACATCTCACAAAATAAAGGCTGGGCAGAACAGAAGGAGGAGGAGGAATAAGAGCATGAGTCAGGGGTGATTCAGACTTTACCACCATATAAGCTGTAAAGGTTAGGAACAAATCAGGCGTTCCACTGAGTTCAAGCCTCACAGAGGTGAGCTGTAGGTTTGGAGGCAGACTGTCCTGAACACTGGTGTGTATCTGTGTGTAAAGAAATGGGTAACCAATGCCCGGTGTGTATGATAGTCACATGAGATCTCAGTGTGTGCATCAATTCTCAGCTTGTTAAAAAAAAAAAAAAAATCACCTCTTTGCAGATGCACATATCAGTGTGGGAAACAACTTTGATGTTTGAATGAAACAAACCATTTTGGTTGATACACAAACTACAAAATAAATCAGTTGGAAGTGCTTCTGTCAAAGCTGATGTGTAAAGTATCTCTGCTTGCTCCCAGACATGTCAAACCTGTACTTCCAAGATAACGTCCATTAGAGGTGCATGGCTGTGTGCCAGATATTTCTATATCTGTACTCAACTCAGCTCAACTTTTATTTATAAAGCACTTTCTGTATACCAAGTTTTTTTTTTTTTTTTTTTTTTTCTTTTCTTTTTTTTTGAGAATCATATGAATTTCAGTCAGGGTTGCGTTTAGGTCAACTGTAGTTACTTATACATTAGTTAGGGATGTCCATCCATGTTTAGAGATGGAGATTTGAGCAGAGCTGAAACAATTAGTCGATCGTCAGAAAATTCATCTGCAATTAGTTTTATAATAGATCAATTGTCTAAGTAATTTTTGCCAAACATTCATTGGTTTTCTGTGCTTTATATAATTGTAAATAGAATATATTTTGGGTTTTTGGACTGTTGGTCGGAAACAAGACATTTGAAGATGTCACCTTGGACTTTCGTAAATGTGATATCTTTCAGTATTTGCTGACGTTCTATCTATAGACCTAATGATCAATCAGTTAAACAAGAAAATAATCTGCAGATAATTGATAACTGAAATAACTGTTAGTGCAGCCCTAGAGTTGAGTATGCTGTGTAAAGCACGATTGATACTGGCCGATACTGATACAGATATTGAAGAATGAAAAGATTTGATAAGAATATATTGGCCAATATTAGCTGACACCCAACAGTTTGCACCTATCTGGCCTTTGAAGAATCTTTTTCTTATAGAGGAGGGTTTTTAAACATCGAGGAAGACTCCTCAATTCAATTACTTCAACCCAACTGATGTAAAGTATTTGGTGCTTTTTTAAAAATTCTTTATTCCTTTATTCGATAGTGACAGCTGAAGAGAGAGACAGGAAAAGGGCAAAGGGTTGGAATCGAACCCGGGCTGCTGCGGTAAGGACTCAGCCTTAACGGTGCCTTAACGGTACTGGGGCGCCCCCGTATTTGGTGCTTTTATGAAGTTGAAACAACCATAAGGAACCTTAGCCATAGACTGAACCTGGGCTTAGAAACGGTACAGGCCAGGACCCAGAGACCCCCCCATAGCTCCCCCTGCATCACTGACCAGGTGGGGCGACGGGGTCTTCAGATGCTGTGGTCACACATCTGTCTGTTTGTTAGGACGGTGGAGCGTAAGACAGTTAGTCACACGGACGGCACAGTAATCAGGCGTTTCCCATGCTGCACTGTGGCTTAGAGCTAACCCTCCCACTACCATCACTACCCCAGGCTGTTGGTTTAGCAACCACCTCTTTGTCTGAGAATGTGTGTGTGTGTGTTGTGGGGAGCAACTCTGCTAGGAATGTGGTACAGATCCAGCGGCTGATGAATGAAAGTAAAATACTACTGTTACCCTGCCCTTTAGCAAGGCAATAAAGCACTAACTTTCTCTGTCTGTCTCTTCTTGTAGCCCCTTGTGTTTGTCTTTTGTCTGATCCGTCCATGCCTCAGGTCGATCCACAGAGCTGTGCCGCAGTCTGGGTCACTTATTGACCGTCTCAGCCTGTCTTAACTCCATTACATTCTGCAGTCCTTCACTGATATGCATACTGAGACAGATTCCCCCCCCCCACTAAATCATTGTTTCATTTAGCGTTTCAGGTTCTCCAGACTGGCTGGTAAACTTGCCTGCAGAGCAATAATGCAGACAGACGGATTTGGGCTTTTTTTTTTTTGTCTTAGCCCAATTCTTTCTCCCCGTTCTTCTCCAGGTGGCACGGAAGGTCTTCTTCCAGAAAATTCCTTCAAGGGGTCCAAATATGAGTTTGGCAGCATAGGCCTGGCGCTCTACAGCGGCCTGTTTGCCTACGGTGGCTGGTGAGTTCACATCCACCTTACCTGCGTGATCAGGTTGCAAGCCACTGTGCTGCCTGGTCATCATCCAGTTTCCAGTTTAGGATCAGATGGATTCAAATGTTGGTGCAGCGGAGTTCCCACATTCTATAATTTGTTAGTGACCCCTTATGGTGGAAGGATGAACTACACAATTCTGTTAATAACATAATGTCATCAAGATAAGACTCCACTGAATGGCCGTTAACCCAGATATTGAATTATCACCCAGCCTGCTTCCTAGTATTGTTTCCCTCCAAAATAGCTTTCTTTTTCTAAATAAAGTAGAAATATTTTTTTGTGTAAAAGTTGCTCCCGGGAAAATTCAATGTATCTGTCATTCTTTTCCATTAATAGATTAATACAGACCAGTTTTATTTGTACAATACTTATTACATCTGTTTTGCTACAAAACATGATTGTTGCCTCTGCTGCTTACAGGAACTACTTGAACTTTGTCACAGAGGAGATGATTGAGCCTTACAAGTGAGTATCAATGAGTGACTTCTTTGCTTTCATGATAAAATACGGACGTGTTTGCGGAGGAGTGATTGGCAGTCTGTGGTTGTGATCGGAGTTTCAACTGAGAACGTTTGTGTACCTTCCTCAGAAACCTTCCTCGCGCCATCATCATCTCTCTGCCAATAGTGACAGCAGTGTACGTTCTGACCAACCTGGCGTATTTCACCACCCTCTCCCCTGAGCAGATGCTCGCCTCAGAGGCCGTGGCTGTGGTGAGTGCACAATACTTTGAGCTACTTTCTTTACTAGTATTTACTAACCTTTGAAGTTGAAAACACAGAACCTAAAAATCACTGTGTTCCTGGTACATCATTGATCGGTTGCCTAAATCATAGCTCTGGATATGCTCTATTTATAGAATGTGTAGAATTATTAGAATATTCCACAACAGAGTTAAGGCCAGTTCGGACCAAAGATTCGGACCTACTTTGCTACGTCACTTGATTTATTATCACATCTACACTGTTTGTGTGTCCTGCAGGATTTTGGTAACAGCCACCTGGGTCCGATGGCATGGATCATCCCGGTGTTTGTAGGCCTGTCCTGCTTTGGGTCAGTCAACGGCTCTCTGTTCACATCATCCAGGTAACGCATACGCACCAAATGAAAAAGTACCCAGAGACATTAAAGTACGTGTTGACTAGAACTAACCAGGTTTGGGGAACCACCTGCATAAACACCCAGAATCTTGTCGTGGGTACAAAATGCACTGATTGGAATCGGTTATCTGCTCATACTCAGTATCCATGTCTTTCCTTCACTCTCAGGTTATTCTTCGTGGGTTCCCGGGAGGGTCACCTGCCCAGTCTGCTGTCAATGATCCACCCCACCCTGCTGACCCCGCTGCCCTCACTCATATTCACTGTATGTACTCTTATTTCCTAATCTTTCACTGTGAGTTAAGCAAATCAAATAGATCTCTTTAGAATCTTTAAATCAGATCAGGTACCACTGCACTCATTTGCAGAGGTAATGAAGTATTAAGATAATGCTGCTGTGGGATCTGTGTAGATATAAAGCAACAATTAGCAAAATCTTACTAGAAACAAATGACTTTCTCTGTCACACAACAGTGATTACATCTACTTGTGTATAGCATGGGTGCAGCCACAGCTTAACCCGAAAGGCGGTGTTGTCGTCTTGAGTTGCACACCTAATTGCTTCCCTCTCGCCCACCTCTCCAGTGCTTGATGACGCTGCTCTATGCCTTCTCCAACGACATCTTCTCCGTCATCAACTTCTTCAGCTTCTTCAACTGGCTCTGCATCGCCATGGCAATCGTTGGGATGATGTGGCTCCGTTATAAAAAGCCAGAGCTGGAGCGACCAATCAAGGTGGGGCAAACTTGATGCAATCAGCCAGTCAGAACATAAGCAAAAAGCAGTACATAGATAAGGCTCGTTGTCTTTGTTTTTTCACCCCGACTCTCTGATGATGACCACAGAGGGACAGGGACAGACACACTGACCGTTGGAGAAAAGTGGACATGAAAGTCTCACTCACGTCTTTGTCGCCACCCATTCCCACTCAAGTTAGCTTTGGCAGCAGGAGATGTTTCTTCTTTGTCTCATGCGACCAACAAAGATCCATTCAGCAGAGCTCAGATGAATACAGACTGATCGCAGATTAACGCACAGAAGAGAAGCTGGATGCTTGTCAGCTGGTGTTGGCCTGCTGGGTAGTAGTTGTGTGTGTGTGTGTGTGTGTGTGTGTAAGAGGAAGAGCACTATGCCTCCTGACTAGACCAGTTGCTGCAGGACTCCCCGACACACAGAAGACCATTGTGATATTGTTGCACTTTGTTTGCATGTGAGTGTGTGAGCTTTCATGTGTGGTGTGTGTGTGTATCTCTTATTAGAGCCTGATGGCTGTCCCGACTCCACTCATCCTCCCGCTGGCACGACGTTTTGTGTCGGTCGGGGGCGGAGTCTGTCAGGGCAATGAAGTGAAAGAGGCAGATTGATCTATTGGCCCAACACTCTGAGTGGTGGGACAGTGGTGGCACTGTCTCTCTGCTGACCTCTATTTCTCTCTTTCACTCTCCCACTCTATTTCTTTCTCCTTTCTTTGTCTGTCACATTCCTGCTGTTCAACAGATTGGGAGCAGAGCTGCCACATAATCACACAGTTAGTTTTACTCATCCATCTCTTTGGTTAAGAGATGCTGTACATCAGTAACCTGGTAGACTCAAGACACCTTAATGATTGCTGCCTTGACAGCCTCCACTCTTCTGGTTTTAGGCTTTCCACCTGATTTTGGAACCTGGCTGCAGGGATGTGCTCCCATTCAGCTACAAGAGCATTAGTGAGGTCGGCTACTGGACGTTCCAGTTCATCCAAAATGATGGACTGAATAGGGTTGCGGTCAAGTTCTTCCATACCAAACTCAGAAAACCATTTCTTAATGGATCTGGCTTTGTGCACGGAAGCATTGTCATGTAGCATTAACATATACTATAGCTTCACTGGTGCTAAGGGGGCTACTAGTCTAAATCATGAAAAACCGCCCCAGACCAAAAGTATACAAAGGTATGTGGACACAGTACCTAAAGCAGCTATAATCAATATTATTAAAATAACAAAATGACAATGTATAATGTGAAAAGGGTCACTCGTAGTGACAAGCCCACAAAGAATTATGACCATTTCTGCAGGCCCCTTCAGCTCAGCTCCTTGTTTTGTTTGGTTCAGCGCACTACCTGCCCAGCTCCAAACAGCAGACAGAGAAAGTTAGCAACTAGCTCATGAACACAGTGGAGCATGTAGCAGCTAAAGAGCCAGATATTTATTCTCAGGAGTTTGTGGAGACCAAAAACAGAGCTAAAAGGGGAGTTAATATTGAACTTACATTCAATTACATTACTTTCCAGTTGAATGCTAATGTTGCCCCATCCATGCTGCTGTGAAGCTTACGTAAAAGTCCTGCAATACATTCATTTTGTCATATCTACACTGGCTCCCCATCACATTCAGTTCAAAATCCTTGTTATTTCTTATAAAGCTCTGCAGAGTTCCAATATTTAATATCATCACTGGGTCACTGAGGTCCTGTATTTTAGTTGCTCCAGGCTAAAAACCCTAGGTCTTGTGCTGCTTTTTAAATATGTCCACAGATCTTGTCTGCTGAATTTGGTGCTAAGTCTACTTTTGAAAGGTGCCAAATAAATGACCTTTATTTAAGTACCTACGTACTTATTTGCAAAGAGACTTGTGTCAGTCTTGGTTTTGCTGGGTGGGGTCTTGCGTAGCTCTGAGATCTCACTACAGTGTTCTGAGCCAAAGATAAACACCTCACTTTGTCTCACTTTTTGATTTCAAATCTTTTAGAGTTTCTGTTTAAAGTCCTCCTGTCTTCTCCCCGCAGGTGAACATTCTGCTGCCAGTGAGTTTCGTGCTCGCCTGCCTCTTCCTCATCATCGTCTCCTTCTGGAAGACTCCAATAGAGTGTGCGATCGGCTTCGGCATCATCGCTACCGGAATCCCAGTCTACTTAATCGGTGTGTGGTGGAAGAGCAAACCCAAGTGGCTGCTGCATGGAATCTGTGAGTATGACACCTGTCTCTCTCTCGTGTCTCTGAAGCCGTTACTTCACTTGGCATTGTGGGTAATCGTCACTTGTGTGTGTGTGTGTGTGTGTGTGTGTGTGTGTGTGTGTGTGTGTGTTTTGCAGTCTCGACCACGGCCTTCTGTCAGAAGGTGATGGAGGTGGTGCCTCAGGCGTCCTAAAAGGCCCCGCCCTTTACTACAGCCAGTGGCCAATCGGATTGCACCAACAGTGACCTTGTGGCTCTGACATCACAGCTGATAAAGCTTGACCTCTGTTGACTCCTTTCACCCCTCTCTCTCTCTCTCTCTC
>VMKM01003280.1:0-41183 GCA_008360985.2 Macquaria ambigua | reverse complement strand
GGAGAGAGGGGCAGGTGGGGTTAGCATCGTCATCGGCCTCTTCTTCAGTCGAACTGTTACCCCCATCTTCAGCTTCTTCTGTCGGCTGGTCCTGCTCTTCAAGTTCAGAGTAGATTGGCTTACATTTTTTGGTAAATCCAAAATTTGTGAGTAAATTTGATTGTTTTCTTTTTGACATATCTGTATGCTGGCTAGTAAACAGAGAAATGAATAGCGATTTGGCGCGCCGACTGAGTATGACAATTTTTTGTTTTCTCATCTTTGATTTAAATTTTGCGGGGTCAGCCTGTCAATCACCCCGCTCTCTGCCAACCACAGGAATGTTGGTCATCCTGCGTGCTTGTGGTTGGTGGAGCTGCGGGGGGGCTGGTCCTGCTTGTTACTGTATTTACTGTTCAGTGTTCTGTGTGTTTTTCCTTTCTCTTAATGTGTGAGCCTTGATGGGGATGGGTATGGCGCCGCTTTGGTGGTTTAATAAACCGCTGGATTCGTGAATTCGACTTTCGCCTCCGACTCGTATGTGGAAACATTACAATATTTTAGAGACCCCCCCAAAATTTCACAAATTATGTTTTCAGGGGAGCTCATGTCTTATTAAGAGGAGCCAAGCTCCCCCTGGCTCCCCCGTAGTTCGCACCCTGGTCAGACTGTGGTTCTATCTTTGAACAGCAGTAGTCAATCGGTTCAGTAAATCCACCAGGATTGAAACATAATACTTGTGGGGTTTAGAGGGGGGATGGACTGACTGACATTAACACCCCTTCCTCAAAGATCCTTTTTGTCTTAAGCGTTCAGTGGTGGACAGAGCAGAGCTAACAGGCTGCTCCTAGCGCTTAGCCAAGCAGTTGTGAAAACACACGGACTCCGGCGCCAGGGTTCTCGCTGGCCCTTTTTGACCAAAACTGAGAAGCTCTGGCTAAGACCGAGGGGCTCGGAGGGGGCAGTGGGGAGGCGAGAGTGAAGATGAGGGGGTGGAAATTGAGGAAGATTATTGTCCAAGGCTTTAATCAGGTTTCTGAGGCAGCGCATTTAAAGGGGGAGGTCTGGAGTCAAGTAATACTCGGTCCGTCTGGAGTGCGGAACGCCTGTCAAAACAAGCTATCGTGAGAATGCAAGGCCCGGCTATTGGAGGGCACAGGGGAGGAAAAAAAGGCAATCCACAAGACCAGCAGAGGTAGTTTATATGAAATAATATCTCTCTGAAGATTGAAATTAAAATGGTCGGTTTGAACCAGATTAAAACGCGTGGAGTAATACCCTAAAATGGCCCTATCTAAATGTATTACCCAGCATGGTAATATATGGAGAATTACATCATCTGCAAGTGAATACATAATAGGTGAAAAATATTGTGTTAATTTGCAGCATTAAATCAAACAGGTAAACTTGTACACACAAAACACATACAGTGCCAATATAAATTATTCAAGTATTCAATGTCAAAGTAAAAATAGATTCTACAAAGTGATCAAAATTAATTACAAAAATACAAAATACTCGTTTGCATAAGTCAGTATTTAGTAGATGCATCTTTGGCACATGTGGACACGGCATTTTGTTTCTCTTTTTCTTCTTCGCAAAACAGCTCAAACTTTACATTATTGTTAATGTCCTCGACTTTATATATTCTTTTGTACAGTACAGTGTAGGATGTAAAATATTGCTTAATGTGCTAAAATCAAAATCTTCATTATTATCATTCATTTGTTTTTTTTATTTTGCTGAATATCTCAAAAACAAGAGAGATTTCAATGGAGTTTGGTGGAAAAAAATGTATTATATTTTGTCACTATTTTCTCATGAACTAATGCACTCACTTGAATTAAAAAACATGCATTTGTATCTTACAATTGTCTAAGATCACTATGTGTATTTTGATGCAGATCCATATCCAGATGCTGACTAAGAAAAACTTTTCAAAACACTCTCTATTCATAAAAAAAAGCAAGATTAGAGGATTGTGCTGCCTTGGTGGAGTGCTTTTAGATTCTGTTGTTTTACAGGTGTATTATGTGTGAGTGAGATTTTACTATGTACAGGCTGCTGTTAGTGTTGCCAGCTGTTTATATGAAATATTAGTTTATATGGAATTAAATAAGCCAAACTAACAGAGAGAAACAGCAGGCTTTTATATCAGAATTTGTTCTGTATCTAAAGCACTCTGCAGCTAGTGTTGTTCATGCTGAAGTGCTCTCAGAGCTCTTTCTATTACTGTGGGTTATTTGCGGTCTTCTATTTTGGATGCGACCTATTTAAGAGTGATGTGTGTGTTTATGCAGCCCTTTCGCCCCCACAGAAACACTCAGGTTACTATGCTGCAGTAATTACGCTCCCTGCTTTTAGCTGTCATAACACAAAATGTTTTGGCTCAGGGAAAACAGTCTAGGTTGTCACACCGAACAAAACCGCTAACCAGACATAGTAACCTGTGTTTAACTGCAGCGGCCGGCTGGGCTGCGATATAGCATCGCTGACAGCGGGAGGGAGCATGAAAGTGGGCAACCGTCCACTCATGCCAGACAATAAAAGGAGAAGAAGGGGAGGAAGATATATATATATATATATATATATATATATATACATAGAGAGAGAGAGAGAGAGACGGGGAAGAAGAAGAATGGAAAGGAGGGGTGGACTGACAGACTTTGAGCTCGCTCTCAAAGAATGCTTTTGAACGTTGTTTATCACTTTTTATATTTTGAGGGGCAGACAAGCAGACAAAGGCAGGGAAACAGAAAGTCAGTCGGACACAAAAGCAGATAAGGACAAGTAGACACCCAGACTCAACAAGACAGATCCAGAGACAACTACCAGGAGCAAACTGAGAAGCACCAGTCCTGGTCAGTGTGAGCTCCGGTCCAGCTGGATCCTCCTTCATCGAGACTATCAAGCCAAGTTCACTGAGGTGTTATTTGTCAGGGAAGACTGGGCTGTTTGCAGATGATGGATGATCCTCGGGACGTGTTGGTTCTGACCCAGCTTTGAATCAGCGATAGAGTCCCGCCTGTGGACAATTAAATCTTTAAATAATCTTTGCTAAAAACCTATGGGTTTTGAGAAGCAGGTTCAGGCACAAAGAGATTCTAGGGCACAAATTTGACTTTGTTCACCAAAGTAGACTAGTGTGTATTTTCCTGGCACACAGCGTCTGTTATGTTTGTGAATAATAACTGTTGTCTTTTAGAAACAAAGGCGGGAGTGGCATGATGTTGTTCTTGTGCCACAAAACCTCTTATGGAGGAGGTCGAGGTGGAACGATGGGTCAGCAAAGCAGCAGAACGCTGTTTGCATCCTCGTCTCCTACCAACAAGGGGCACATTTTTGAAATAAAACTACTAGACCTTAAAGACCTCTGTAGCATGTATCCTCTGGGTTTAAGTCAAGTTAAATCTAGTTTAGCTTGTATGGTTTCCAATAAGAGTTAGCCAGTAAAATGTCAGCAGTATGTATGATTGATGTCTGTTGAGACACTTGTGTTCAAGTCTCACCTGTCCTGCTAGACAACAAGAAGATATAAAAAACAAAAATGGCAAGATCATAAATCATAGCTTCAAGATCATAGCTTGTCAAATGGCAACTAGCAGAGACTCCAGGAAGTCACTGCGTCCAGCCAAGAAATAGTTGCCGCACTTAATTATTGTTTTTACACTTCAGTTTTTGTACGGATAAAACAAATGAGATATAACTTGTTAAATAGTGAGCTTTAGAGGTGCATGTAGACAGATTTTGTTACCTTCAGACTGGGCCAGGCTAGTTGTTTCCCCTTGTTGCCAGTCTTTATGCTAAGCTAAGCTAATCGGCTGCTGGCTCCAGCTTCATATTAAACGGACATGACCTTCTCATCTAACTGTTGGCAAGATCAACTGAATAAGCGTATTTCCCAAAATGTCAAACTATTCCTTTAAATACAGTACAATAGTACAGTAGTATAGTACACGTGTCGACAAGATTTTATTTCTACAGTATCCTATAGGATCTCCTACATTTAATATCATGTTATATTGTGTTTAATTTGCTGTGGTGCTTTTCTAAACTTTACTTCGTTTGATTTACTAGTTTGTCTCAGCCAGCTTTGAGTCATCTCACCTCTCCAGAACAGCCCACAATAATTAACATGTAAAGGTGAAACTGCAGCTGGTTGTGTCAGTGCATGATGATAAAGTGATCGAAGAAATAACAAGAAGTAGAATACACAGAGACACCAAGTTTGAAGCAAGACTCTACTGTAGTAAACTCTACACTTCTTTACACTTCACTGTCTTTATCTTTTTTCTTTTCTTTCTAAGTGCATTAAAGCCCAATAATCCATCCTGTTAAAGGACCATCATCTGCTGTTTCCAAGGTAACCCACCAACTGCCATCCCAGTGAACCTCATCCACAATGCAACAAAAACATCCTTACATGGTTTTCTGTGTTTATTTCCAATTAAGGTTACCCGCCATCGTTAATCACACCATTACCCTCGGGACTGCCGAGAGTCTGAGAAATTGATTTTGGGTATTATCATCATGATTGCTTTAATGAGACAGTTTCTATAATCAACTAATGAAACTCACTTGTTTGTTGAACTGAAATTAGCACTCTAATAATGGTACTGCTTTGTGTTGTGTGCTGCTCCTGTGCTAGTGTTAAAACAATCATCCCAGTAATGCATTTATTTATCTAAACATGATCACACAGTGGAGAAACTTTTTCATGCTCTCGATGTTTGCACTTGTGCAGGGATCAACCAGTTATGTCTGACGTGATCGCACACACAATCTTTATTTGTGTTTGTTGTGCAGGGACTGGAGTGCACGTTGAGTGGGTGTTTTTGAAGGCAGCAGCTCGTCCCTCTGGGGGCAGAAAGACAGGTATTCAACACAAAAAGAATCTAAAGACTGTTACGTATCCGGTCCGAGTGCTGAGCTGTTATCCACCTCCGCTTTCACTACATATCTTGGATTCTTCACTCAGCTGCCTCTGAGGTCTCTGCTAAAACCTGTAAACAAGTCAGTAGGAATGAGGAGGATTCTTAAAGGCACTGTTTAACAGACACGTGTGTAGGAAGCTTGTTTGTATTTACATCCACCTGGCACAGAAAGTTCTAAGTTTAAATTACACTCGCTCGTTACCACCTTGCTCTTCAATTTCAGCTATTTAGACATCTTATTGAGAGGGTTGTACCTAATGTAAACACAGGATTTGTGGGTAGGTTTGGTTTCCAATAGCTGGATCCATTTCAGATCCACTTCCATGCTGGTAAAATGCCGGCTTTTTACAAAAAAACTGTTACTTCATCACACTTCACATGTGATGAATTCATATACAGGTACAGCTGGTTTTCAGACACCTCACATGTTAAATCTAGGCAGTGTGACACGATGCAAAATTTGCCCAATTCATTTTCTTTTGGAGGCAATCGCTTCACATTCCAGGCGATGCTGGACTGACCAGCGACGCAAGGTGTCAAAAATACTAACTAATACTAATAACTTTATGCAAGTGAGGGCAAAATTTGCCTGGAAGGTCCGTAGTAATTTGACGAAAAACTGATGTAGTGGTGGGTCAGCAAGTCTAGTCTTTAGCAGAAATCAGTCAGTGGAGGAGGAGATTATTATTTCGGTTTCTAGATCCCTTTTTTTTTTATGTCCTTCGTCTCCAAGACTACAGATACAAACAAAAAAATGAGTTTTTGTTTGGCAGAAAGTCACATTGAAAAATGTCATTTTTGTATCGACTATCTCCTCTCACTTTTTTATTAAACAGAAAATGTGTATCAAAATACAAAACATAAAAATTAAAAAAAGAATTCCCCTTTATCTTCTACAACTGGCCTCTGCAATTGACGAGGTAATACAAGCGAGTGGTAACTCAGTGACCCAGATTATTAACTGGAGTAATTTTGAAGATTTTGAAAAATGATTGTGGCAACAGATATCCCAACATACAAAATTGTGGGATTTTAAAAAGCAAAATTATACAATCGTGCACGTCGGAATGACCATAGCATTTGCATATTTACAAAGTTTTAGTCAATTCCTGCAAACAATCGGAGATGTTTTCCAGAGGTCCAGACCCCGGGGGGTTTTCATAGAATCACTGGGTGTCGAGGTGTAAAGGCTCCAGCCAACAACAAACTGTCCGTACGTAGCACAACTGTAGCCCTGCTGCTTTTCATCTTCATCTGCAACATGCATAATGTATAACATTGATTTCCATCTGGCTTTGAAGGTTGTACATAAAAGGTTATGTGTTACATAAATGCAGCACTAAAACTGGTTTATGGGGGAATTTGTCTTCTTATTGCTCCCTGCTGCTATAATCATTACAGTGTACAATCACTATTGGGGTGAATCTTCACATGTGGTCCCTGCTGGCCTAATTTACTCATCTCACCTGAGCGTCCTTATTGCCATGAAAATGGAAAAATGTACTTGTTAGGACTTTGCGGTATTTACACAGAATTATTGTGACTATACCAAGCTTTATTGGTGTTTCAGGTCACTGTTATGCCTCGCAATGTTCATTAAGTTTATTTAGTTGTTATCTTGTGCTCAGGTTGTCTTGTCATTTCCTGTTTTATTTTGACATTCAAATATCCCTCTCGTTTCAGGTGTTTTGACTTCCTGCCCTCATGTGTTTCCCACCGGTCTGATTGTCTTCCCCCGCCCTGATTGTTTCCACCTGTTCCCCATTACCTTGTGTGTTTATAGTCCGTGTCTCCCTTTGTCCTTTGCCAGTTCGTCTTGTTTTTATGTCAGAGAACCAGCGTTTTGCCATTCAAGTTTCTTGTCAAGTACCCCTGTTTTGGTCAGGTCATTGTTTTGTTTATTCAAGCCTTGAGTGCTCTTTTCCCTCTTTTGAGTGGTTTTTTGTTTTTAGAACTTTTCTTCAGTAAAGACTCTTCTTGTTGTTTGATACTTTTGTCTGGAGTCGTGCTTTTGGATCCAGTTCGTGTGAACAGTCGTAACAGTCACCAACACATTAACTACAGAAATGTCACAAAGTACACAAAGACTTGCACTCTGTCCATTTTATTACTGACGTACATGTTTCAGCATCATTCACACTGTGATTCTGTGATGTTAACGTCTCCACACAAGACCATTAACAAATTATTTACAGAAAGGATACACCCATAAATCAGTCATGTATGGGAGAAATGAAAAAAGTAGACAAATTAAGTCCAACAGGACACTTTAGGATTCCACTCCAAACTTATTAAATCCAATTTTACGTGGTGTGATGATGTTGAATAATCATCTGGGATTTTATGGATGCAGTTATGAATGTGAGGATTATGTCTGACCCTCATATGTATGTATGAGTGTCAAAACCCAGATGAGCACCAAAACTTACAACAAAAACTTTAAAAAGTGTGTGCACCGTCAATGCAAATGCAACAAAAAGGCTTGAATACAAAAATTAAACTGCAATCAGTGATTGTGACATATTTTCCTCTCGATGTCCTCTCAGTATTTAAACCATTCATCAAGTTGTTGCATAAAATCTGGATTTCTTAGTTTTGTGTTTTGTCATCGGTATGTTACAATTAGGGCACTGCCTACAATAATCAACTACAATAATCTTTATTTCATTCAAATTAATACATTTTCTGCTATTCTCTATCACCAACTAACAACAGACAACACTAATTCAATCATTATTCAGCTCATAGAAGCGTTTACATTCGCTGCTGTAAAGTTTATTGATAGAGGAACTCAGGTAAAGTAGAGTAAAGAAGAGTTTACAGTACCTCCCACTTCGTTTGATTGACAGGTGAATAAAGCACAGAAACACCACAGAGATTAGCTCTTAGCAACGAAGATGGAGACAAAACAAAACAAGAATAAAACACTGAAGGAGTTACCATGAAATCTGTGTGGTTGCGGCGTTATTAATACATTAATAACATTACATATGCATGCATTCACATTGTGATGAGTGAGTAAGGGGCCCTTAGATGTCTATTCATATATTTTATCATGTGTTGTGTGTCAGAATAAAAAGGAGGAGGCTTTATTGTTGCTCTGAATAGACCACTTTGAAGATATTTTATTCATTCTCACTCCGTTAATGAAATATTTGTCTCTTTTGGAGACAGATTTGGAGAAAAGCTTCAGCCGATTCTGATCTGAGGTGGATCTTCTCCAAGTAATACTGGTAGTCCAGCACTGCACACACTTTCCCACAAGTTAGCCCATAAAGTGGAGAATGTGCCTAATCCCGTGCAGAGTTATGACATATGGTCAGTGGCTTAAGTGATCCCGGGCCATCTTAAGATGTAAGTGGAATGCTATTCCCAAAGGGGAGAGGGAAGGTAAATAAAGGAGACAATGCAATGGAGACAGATATGGGAAAATATTGACACGGCTGACCCCGGTGCTTAACTGATTAAGGGCGGTAACATCTCACAGCTGTTTACCTAACAGCTCCGAGTGCCATTTTTAAAAAAATGTGAGCTCTATCCCAAAATCATCCGCACATATTTTTGAGGAAAGGTCATTATCTGAAATTCATTATTTAATCACTAAAATACAGAGGATCCAGTCATAAGAAGTGTCATTGTTATTTTAACCAGGGGTTTAATTTGTAATGCTCCATTTTCTTTTAAAGTTGCTATAATTTGGGTTCTTTTGTTATATTGGGAGAAATACGTTTTGCCCCAGGCAAAGAGGAGACGGCCCCATTCTTCCTTATTTAGACAGATTGACTGTGTTACCAAAACCTTTTTGTTGAGTGTGGTCACTTCTCCGCCAAGCGCTCAGTGGCACTAAAGAGCAAATTTTTCTGATCGTATTGTTTGTATCATGTGTCCTGTGGATGCACATGCACGCCACAAGCATTCTGGTGACATGATACACATTTCTGACGACTGCAGAGGGTGCTGTTGGTAGTAATGCACAATAAATGGCAGCAGTGCACCAATAAAACGAGAGAAGAAGAAGGCCACAAGCTCATGTAAACAATACAGGTTAAAAATGTTAACAAAGACTTTGCAATTCATTTATGAGGTATAAAATAAAGGATTGTTAAGGATACTTACAATGCCTCTAAATGAAAAGTTAAAGTAAAAAACTGTATGTACTGACATTAGCTCTTTTGTCACTTTCTGCTCTTTGGCATCATTTGGTTTATTAAAACATCACAGACTGTCCTGGTTGGTAAAACCTGGTCTGGCAACTTATTGATGTGGAAAAGGTCTGAAAGATCACAGAGTTATGGCTTGTACTTTTCTGGCTGGTAACGTGCAGTTGTTCCTCAGTCTGCACAGGCAGTACCAACATATAGAAATGAGAAATAAATAGCACTTCCCGGGCAGATCTCTTCAGATGGACTCCACTGCTCTGGGAATCGATATCATTCTCACTTTTCTTTTCTCACCAAAACTGGTTTTAGACAAACTGATGAATGTATGAGGATTTCAGAGAGTGGGACCTCTCTTCACTTCCAGTACGCTCTATTCTTGTATGCGCTTCTCTCCTGACCTCATAGCCCACATGATTACTGAGCTCCTGTGCTGATCAATACAGATCAATACTCAATAACTCCTCCTGCTTGTTTTGGCTTAAGGTGAGGACTCTGAAGAACAAAGTACAGGGGATCAGCAAAAACTATAAAACAAATATGGATTAAATACACACACAATGGGCATTCAGCTGTGTTTTGAAATAAGAAGTTGGAGCCATTTTTCATTTCAGTGAAACAGCTGATGTGAAAATACCAAAACCAGTGGCACAAAAAAATGACAGTAGTTAGATCATTTCTCACAATTTCAATGCACTTATATACTATTTTTGAGTATTATTGAAAATATTCAAGAAACGTTTTTAAAAATGTGATGTTGATAAATTAGGAAAGAAAATATATTCCTTTTATATCACTGGCAACTCTTTAAGTAATAAAGTTTACTACAAGTCTACTGAGTTTACTACACTACTAGTCAATAAAGCAATAAACTATCTCTTGTTCATTAACAATAATAATAACTAATACTTAGGCTACCTTTACATAATGTGTTGCTAGTTCTTTTTGGGGTAGACATGACAAAAATGTAGTGTTCACAAGGTGTCATCTCTCTGTCTGTCCATTTATGGTTTTGTGTCTTGCTTTTTTATTAACTAGCTAGCTAACTGCACCTTGTATGAATGAAGACAAATGACAAACAGTGACTAAAACAGCCTGCAGCGTTGCCACCTTCTTCCCGTTTTGTCTTCAAACTCCTCCAGAGCTTCATCATGTGCGTGCTGCAGATGTAACTACACAAAGATTGTAAAGAACCATCAGGGGAAATTTGGGGGGTTTGAGAAGAGCACAAACTCAGCTGCACTGCGGTTTTTAAAAGAGACGTCTCTAATTGACAACTTGCTCCTCCTCAGTGTTTCAGACGGTGTCTTGTCGAGGGTTCTTCTCCGTTACGCCTGTTTTTCTCTGCTGGCCTGGGACTGATAACAAAACCCCCTCTTTAAAACACTCCACACACGCCCCCCTCACATAAACAAACACACACACACACACACACACACACTTGGTTTCACTTGCCTGCACACAAGCACCAAAACTCCCACATGCAATCCTGGTGCACGCATGCATGCATCATATTGAGCAAGAAGCATGAGCACATACACACGTACATGCTCGCGCGCGCGCACACACACACACACACACACACACACACACACACACACACACACACACACACACTTGCAGGGAGGGAGGAGTCAGCGCTAAAAGACTTGTAATTTGTGTTTTGCCAACAAAGGCTGGCTAATCCTGCAGAGGGCTTTGTCGCAGCTGCTATTGTGTGTTTGTGTGGTGTGTGTGTGTGTGTGTGTGTGTAAGTGAGAGAGAGAGAGGGCGTGAGAGAGAGAGAGAGAGAGGTTGAGGAAAGAAACTCGTGAGGAGAAAGACAGAGAAAACACAAGGGAGAAGAGTGTGAGGAAGAAAGAGAAAACTGAGTTTGACTGCTGTTGGGTCTTTTTTTAATCTGTGTGTGTGTGTGTGTGTGTGTCACTCTTTGTCCCAGCTGTGTGTGCATATCTGTGGGGGGTGGGAGTGTGTGTTCGTCGCCTCCCCCTCCTGCAGTTTTCTGCATGACAGAGCTCATTTCAGCCCATCTCCCTCTCTTCCCATGGCCACTCCTCCTCGGCCGGGCTCAGACCTCTGCTCCTCAGGCGGCCCGTGGTGCCGAGGGGTCGCGGGGGTCACGGGGGACAGGAGGGGAGGGCCGCAACGCTTGTTGGAGTCATTTAGCTTAAGACGGAGATGATCTCTCTGATATCAGCCAGGGGGCCTCGGTCGAGTCGAAATAAAGTCACCAATGTGTGACAGGTGGAAAGAGAGCGAGCTAATAGCTTTGGAGTGGCGAGGGGCTTTTCTCCTTTACGCTCCCACCCATCCTGTCCCATTCACACACTTAAAGAAACCACTGAATCAGATTTACCTTCCAGTGACAAACAGAGAGGCAACCCAGCGGGAGGCTAATCAGAATTAGGCAAATTCATCAGCTGTCACAAAGTGTCTCCAAAGGGGAAAGCACAGGTATCACAGGGCTTATTTGCCTTTTATTCTCAGTTCCAGAAAATTTCATTGTGTCAGATCTTTTTGTCCGAATTTGCTGACGGGCCCCGGTGTTCGATCCGGTGGCCTCGGGGGAAGCAACTGACATGCAGTCTGCACATTTTGCTCTTTTCAGCGAGATCTGCAGCGGAGAGGTGCTGAGCTGCTCTCGGCAAAATTCCCCCCGTCTGGGATCAGAGATCATAATCTGCGTGTGGAGTTCAGTGTTTGTGCGCTGATACCATGTGATAGAGCACGCAGGTGCACATGCGAGCAAACAGATGTGCAAAATACTATTTCAACACTGTAGCACATTCACCACCTGGGGGTAGATAACAGTTGTTTATCACTTAGCTGTGATGTAGCAATGAATGGAAATGTGGGTAGACTATGACCAATCAATGAGCACCCTGTTGCTTTGCTTATCACTGTTCTAAAAATACACACTGAATCAGATGTTTTTTGTTTCTTGGTTCGACTCTTACTCATTTCTTTATTTACAAAAGACAGATTATGTATATTTATTTAAAGCTATATATTTAAAGATTTGAACCCACAACTTCCAAACTAACTTCCCAACCAGCTGAGCTATCAGGGCCTCCTGAGGTGCGTCAGTTCTCACAACACTGATAACTATAAAAACCACTAAAACATGCATGAATATATAAATTCTGAATAAAATACATGAGTAAATAATTCAATGCTGAAACAAATAAATAATTATATGCATAAGAACATAGTACCTAGATGTTAAAAACTTCATGAGAATAATATAAAGTGTCTTGTTTCTTGGTTGGACTCTAAAGGCCTTTACACACCGGGGACGTAACGAATAAACGACACAAAAATGCGAAATACACCCAAAAGTAAACGAATCTACTCACTATCCTGCATCCGGCGGTGCTGCTCCACACGTTGTCATTGAACTCATCATCTTTATAATGATTGTGTCCTTTGTCATATAATACAGGCTGATGAGAAACACAAACAATCAACAGGTCCATAGAAAATCAACCTCGTTCTTTCATACACTTTCTGTGTACTCATGACAAAAACAACAGTTCGAAAAGATATATTGACGTGCGAATTAATCGTATGAAATAAACGCCTCTGGTGTGTAAAGGCCTTAATGCAGAAAAAAGTTTTTGTACTTTGACAAAATGTATGTTTACATACTTAAACTGGACTTGAACTGACAACTTGTCTGTTAACAACCCTGTGGAATAAGCTGGGTTCTGAGGGCTTCCTGAGCTACACCAGCTCTCACATAGACAGTAAATACATATGGAGTTCAAACGAGGACATCAGCTGGAGTGTTTATCAAAATCAAAACCTATAAAAGTGGATAAATGCGGACAACAACTGAAAGGAGGTCTGGATGAAAAAATCTCTAAAACTATACAGCAGAAAATGAAAACTAAAACAAAACACTTGCTAAACACTGTGTGAACACCTCGCCGACAGGAGCGTTTACTATCAGTTGTGTAACATCTCATAAGGACAGCTTGTTTCACCGTAAAGCTACGCCTCCACCTACAACCCACAGCCAGCTCTCGTCAGGTATTTCTCTGCCTTTATGTGACAGATCGGGGCCAGCTGAAGTGAAGTGATGATTGATAAACGCTGTGACATACCTGCCACCTGCCAACAGCACTCCCTCTCAGGCCTGTTCACCGCTGAGGACGGGAACGCAGGTAAAACCACCTCCCAGTGCTCCTCTTCTATATGCATACACAAGGCTTTATGGTCTTTATGCATGCACAAGGCTTTGATTTCATGTGTGCCTTTCCCTTGTTTACACATCAAGGACAGAATAAGATCAGTAACATCCTGCATCTGTTTGAACAGATTGCCAACAAAGCCTTGACAAAGTCACTCTCTTACTGAATGAGACTCCAACACAGTCTTATAAAACTCTAAAAACCAGATCACATATTGTGGATTCAACTTATGTAACATGAAGACAACCTTTCACCTCCACAAAGTTGATTATTCTGCAATGGCACAAATAAAAAATAAAGTATGATTGTCGCAAACAGTGTTGCCAGATATTTAAGTTGCCATTTTTCCCATGGCAACTTAAATTGCTGGTGACAAAATATGTAGGTGTCTAGGTGAAAGAAATACTTAATTTGGCTGAAAGTGAAAGGTTTTACACCTCCACTAAACAACCCAGATGACCGTTACAAAAACTGCTTATATGAACGCTTCCTGATTTGTCACCTCCAGAGTTAAGGTTTGACTAAGTTTAGGCATCTAAAATTACTAAATTAAGATTAGGGAAAGATTGTGGTCATGGTCAAAAGAAAGCAACATTGACTGCTGGTAGGAGATAGGATGCAAACGTCCAACCATCCACCACCCCAACCTTCTGCTTAGGAGGTTTTGAGTTTGTATAACAACAACATGCCTCTTCCACTTCTAGGGTAGTTTTAAGGTTTGGAACAAATGACCATGCTGTTGTTTTCTGGTAAGGACTTGAGTTGTCTAAAAACAAATTCAGATAAAGATCTTTTCACCTGCAATCTCCCATAGTCAGTCTCCCATAATCTCCCATCTACCATAGATTTTTCACTTTTTTTGCTGTTGTGCAGAACCATTCCTGCCAACAGCTAAGTTAGCCAGAAAACCTTTTATGTTGTGCAGGAGTTACTTTACATTTAACAAGTGGAGGCACAAGGTGTTTGCATGTGCACAACACTGACTGGTGTATCTTACTGTGCTGAGAAATTCCCAGTTGCTTTTCTTCTTCGAGTTCTTAGCTCATTTCTTGAAAACAGGAACATTTGATGCTAATATTTTCAGATTATGTCCGACTTTCTGTTGCATTTTAAGCTCATTTTCACCTGGATTGTTTAGCTTGGATTCAGTGAACAGTGATGAAGAAGGTCAAGTACAGAGGTAAAACAAACAGTAGCATCGAAACAGCTGATACGCTGCATATTCAGTCACAATTCATGTTTCATTCTGTTTAAACAGTGATTAAGGAATTAGCACGGAACAAAACACTTGTCATGCACACCTGTTTGGACAGCGATGAAGTTACGAGGCCTTGTGTCGCTTCACAGCCGATGAGATAACATCTCGTTTGATTGGCCGATTGTAAATCAAGTCTAGCTGAAGTCAGTCATCGAGGTGCTCTGTGTGCTGCTTTCACCCGGGCTTTACGAACAGGTCTGACTGGCCGTGTGAGTCTCTCCTCCACCTCTCCTCCCACGCTACTGCGCTTGCAATCCAGTGGACGAGCCCGGCAGTTCTGCTGCGGAGAAATTAGAAACCCAGGGCAGAGATCCGCCTCTCCGCCCTCCCACACAGTCATTAAAACAGCCACATGCAGCAGAGACAGAAAAGAGAGGAAAGATATCTCGCTCTTGTCAGATGAAGGCAGCATACTCTCTAATGTGTTCATGTGATAAGAGCTGGCAGTGGTTGAAAGGGCATCACACTGCAGCACAACTGAATCATGGGACAAAGCAGCATCGTGGTGTATTCGCCAATAGCCATTAAGCCTTCTTACATGAACACACAATCACACACAAACCCCGCCCATCCCCCACCTGTTCCATCACCTCTGCGCTTACATTGCCGCAGCTGTGTCGACGTGTTAGCGCTGACCTGCACGCACACTCACCCACACACATACAGATGCATATTTTCCTGCTCTCTGAAACCCATCTCCTCTCTCGCCTGTGTCTTTCTTTCAAGCCCTCCGTTGTAGCAGCGGCTTTTTGATGTTGGTAAGAAACTGAGGGAGTGGGTATGGGAAAAAAATTGCAGGCTAAAAATAGACTTTGGATGAGAAGCGGGCAGAAAATAGCCTTTCTTCTGTCTTTGCAGCACGCCTTCCTCTGCTCTCGTCTTCCTTGACAGACACACAGAAGGAAATCTTGATTTTGATGATTATTAGCACAGGCTGAAATAGGGAATAGGTCAGAGGTTGCGGACAGGATTTCTCGCCCAGCAAGATGTTTCTCCTGCTCTTCTTTTTTCACCCATCAGTCTGACTAGAAAGTAGCAAAGCCTTAGTGGTACATTGCACGTTTATGCCTTTTATTTGTTAGCTTTACATCACATGTTGAACCTCTGAGGAATCCAGTTGGACTCAAACATTGTCAGCCACAGACGCCAAGTCCGAGCCTGGATCCAGACCTGACTCAGTTTTGTAGGCAGGATTAAGAATGGGGACTCATCTTCCAATGTAGCTACCATGCTATAAAGACGAAAATGCCCACAGATATGGCAACAAGTGTGGATGAGGTCTTGTAAGTCAAGTTACAGAGATACTTACCTTACGTTAGAATATTTCTTTGATCGTTGTGAAGGACGTTACCTGCCCCTAGCAACTGTTACGGCAGCTTCAGTGTCGACTGAAAATGGCATCGGTGGGCAGATACGTTAGTTGCTGCTGACTGATTAGGGCAAAGCAAAACAAAACAACCCCCCATCCCAAACAAATACGCAATATCAGGCTGAATGAATGAAATAAATCAAAATAGCAATTCAGTCTGATCAGGCTAAAAACATTCACCATGTAGATGATAAGAAGAGCTACATTTTTACCAAAAATCCCTTGTTGTTAAGGGATTTTGGTTTTAATTGGTGAAAGAAAACTTCAACACAATCCAATCTTCCATTAATATGTCATATTCTGTGAGAAATTGGAGCTACCACTTATTCTGTGGGAATTAAACTGCAATCTTATTTGTTTTTTCGGGTGAATGAAAAAGTGAGAATCTGTACATTCTTTGGATGCGTTTGCAGCTCAAAAATCAGATTTCCTTTGGTAAAGTTTGACATGAATTATAAAATCATAACCGCATATCATTACATCTTTCTTTATCCTTTACAAATGTAGAGTATTTCACAAATATTAAGGTTTGCCCTGAATAGTAGTGGTCTGTTTTGGCAGCAATTTCCACACTGTTGGTGTGGAATTGGTCTCTGTGCGTCTTCCACCATGGATTCCTCTTTTCTATTATTGCTAAACGTTGGCGCGAAATTGCAGCTCAAGAAAGAAACCGTCACTCTTTGACTCCGAGGGACTGACACCAAACCTGATGATTACCATTTTTCTCCAAGCTCAGTTGTAGCTGCGCCCAAAATATGTCACCATGACATAAAGTCAATTACATTGGGCGAGTTATAGTAAAAATATGCCACCAAACAACAGAATGGGCCAGAAAATTACATCACCAAGCTGCAGATGTGTTTCACGACTCTTTTTAACCACATGAGGTTTCCACATATCTTCATCTTTCTCTTTAATGCCACTTTCCCATAGCTTATCTTCCTCACCGCAGGGCCTCCACCTCTCTGCTCCACTTCTCTGTCACTGTATCAGCTGTAGCCTCAGGTGAACACACTACCCAGATGCCTGTGTGTCATTACCAATGTAGCGCCGGGGTAGTGTGATCAGAGCGCCGGCAAGATAAAACTCAGACGCTCTGATAATGTGAGACTGTGGCTCTGAGAGGAGCAGCTGACCCAGTGAGAAGAGGAGAGACAGCTGAGTTTATGTAACCTCAACAGAAGAGCTTGTGTACTGTTCTGGCTCGGTGCCTGCTCACTGTGTTCAATGTATGTTTGTATAGTGAAATGTATAGTCTGCTGTCTGCTCTGTGTCTTGGACTGTCCTCTAGAACTGAACATGAAGTCCTGCTGTCCCCCCAACAGTGAAAAGAAAAACTCAAATTAATCACTTCAGTAAAAGAAGCATATTAACATAATGGAAAAAATACTCCAGTACCAGAAACAAAATGTACTCATGTATCCAAAATAGTGATCATATGAGCAAAAATGACCTGATATCTCTGGTTTTAATACTTTCAGATTAGTTAAAGAGGGAAAGAAACAGGAGAGAAGGAAGAATATGAGAACAGAAGCAGAGAAGGAGGTAAAGAGGTAAGAAGAAAGAAGGAAGAATATAGGGAAGGAAGGAAGGAAGGAAGGAAGGAAGGAAGGAAGGAAGATAGGAGGGAGGGAAGAAAAGAATGACCAAAAAAGATGAACAGATGAAATAAAGGTAAAAGTAGGACAGGAAAGTAGGAAGGATAGTAGGAAAGAAATAGAGAATAAAGGAAGGACAAAAGAAAGCAGAGGGAAGAAGAAAAGTACTGAGGAAAGGAGGCAAGAAATAAGGAAATAAGGGTGTTTAAAAAGGAAGGAAGGAAGGAAGGAAGGACGGACAGAAAGAAGTGAAGAAAATAGAAAGGAAACAATGAATGCAGGAAGGATAGAAGGAAAGATGGGAGGATATAGTGAAGGAAGTAAAGAAAGACAGACAGAAGGACAGCTGGAAGAATAGAGGGAAAGAAATCAGGAGAGAAGGGAGGATAAAAGGAAGGAAGGATGGAAGTAAAGGATGACAGAAGGAAAGAAGGAAAAGGGAAACTAGGAAGGATCTGAGGAAAGAGATAAGGAAAGAAGGAAGTACAGAAGGAGTTAAAGAAAACAAGGAAAGTATGAAGGATACAAACCAAGAAATATGGAAAGAAGGAAGGAAATTACAAAGAAGGAAACTAAGGAGGTAAAGAAGGACATTAAGAAGTAAAAACTAAATAAGAAAGATGTTATGAGTTTATCTGAATCGGACATCTCAGTTCACTGCATTTAAAATGAGTCTAATTCTGATTTTGAAGTTCAGTTAGTTTAACTCACATTAGTTCTTGTTGTGATCCGCTCTGGACAGACTGTGAGTGGTGAGAAAGAACAAAAACAGCGACATTTCGCTCTAATCCAAGTTCAGATCAGCGTCTCCAACATCTCCACCTTGATTCAATAAAGTTCAATAAAGCTTTTTTCTCTTCACACTGTCTGGCTGGCAGCGAGGCAGTCGGCCAACTCTTCCAGCCACCCTACAGCTGATACACAGCAGGCTGAGGTTCACATTGTCTTTTAAATATGTTTTTCTCTACCCCGTGCTTCTTGCCAAGCACTCGCAGCTGGCTATTTAACCAAGATATCACTTGACGTTCAGGTCTAGCGATTAGATAACGCTGCTTTGTTTGATCAGGCTGAAGTGTTTAAGCCTGTGCTGGAATAAAAGAAAAGCTGCATGAGAAGAGAAAACTACCCAAAAATGTTGCCTCTTTTATCTGATTCTGCTTTTTTTCTCCACTTTTTCATTTCTACAAATCTTTCTCTTTTTTTTTTTTTTTTTTGCTGCCATGCAAACACAGCCAGAAACTCAGGCTCCATCTCAAAGCCAGACGTTTAGCTTGCTCTCTGGCCTCACAAGGAGTGTTCCCTCTTGTTTGATTTTGTCTGAGAGTTTAGTTAAAATATAAATGCATATGTGTGGCGTAGTGCTTCTGTTGTTTATCCCCTGTAAACAGCAGATTTTCTCTGAGTTCTCTGCGAAGGGAAGGCAGGTCGGTAGAAAATAACAGAGCTGCTTTTTGACTCAGGGTTTTTTTTTTTGGGTGAATGCAAATGCAAACACAGCTGAGGGCTTGTTTTTGTTTGCTCTGTTGACTCTCAGTTTTACACCTCAGCTCATAATCAGAGCAGAGGGGAGGTAAAGCCGAAGCTGGAAATGGAGACGGACGGAGTGTGCCAAGGCCCGGCCGTAGAACAACCAGCCTCTGTGTGCTGGGACAACAGAGACAAGATTTAGCATCTCAGTGCTTTTGTGCCAAACTAGCTTTGAATGGCGGCAAATAATCTTTAACGGACTTCTTTTAATTTACTTGGAGGACCACATCAGTGGGTTTTTACTGCATCAGGAGGATTCAAATCCTCAAATTCAGACGGTGCAAAGTAAGTTTTTTAGAAAGAGAACATTCACAACCCTGCTACAGCAGCCCCAACAAGCCCCTTTGTCATAGGAAAAAGTCACAAAACTCCCTTCAGAAATCTTGCCGTTTAATTTTGCCTTTATAGGGACAAACTTTGCATAGCTTGTGAAACACTTTCTACAGCCTATTCTTACCTGTAAGCGTCTTTTAAATAAATAAATTCTGCATTAAAACATACACATTGGCATCAGCAGTTATCTGAAGAAACGTACATTTTCTTCCTAACATTACTGTCTGTCACTGTTCCTCGCCTTCCTTACATTACACAGAATCCTTCCCTGGCTGTTTTCATGTGGCATTGTGGCATGTTATCACCGCTTGTGATAAATATACTCAAAAATCTATTGTTAGAGTAAGCACCTCCATATCCACTTCAAACGTACACAAACACCAGCAGCCTCCGGCTTGGTGGATTAGCCACTGAAATACCCAGAATGCAACATGAAATGACAACAATTCCCAAGCCCGATGCTCAATAGACATTAAAATACCATTCTGTTAATTATCTGTAGTTTTACTGATCCTGGTTCTAATTCTTACACCTCCCTTATATATTATTATATATAATTATATATACACTTCTCATAACTTTCTTTCCACTTTCACGTCTGCAGCCAGTTAGCTTAGCTTAGCAGTTTGACATAGCGAATGGCTCTAGATACTACAGTACCCATGATCCTCGGCCTGCCATTTCTAGTGAGAAGAAGCCAGTCTGAGATGCTTATTAGCGCTGTAGCAAAGTCAGAATACTTTATTGTTGGAATTGGGAGCAAAACATCACACCGTAGTTGCCAAATTCATCCAAAACTGTCCCTGAGTGCAGAAGTAGACTGACTGATAGTGAAGCATGCAACAGAATAACAGGCTCCTGATTAATTGTTTCTTACCAAAATGCTCCTTAATTGGGAGTCATATTTAACTTCTCTCCAAATGTGTTTATGTACACAGGCTTGTACCATTTTTTACCAAAGAACCAGATACTTTCTTTAACTTCTCAAACTTGGCAACTCTATTGCCAAATGCATAACTGGCGATGAGGCCCAGTAGGTCCAAACTTCGCTTTGAGGAGGCAATAAATGGTATCTAAAAGCAGGTTTCTCCACAGTTTTTATAAATTTGGATACAGACCCCATTCAGAACTGGTTTCCGAAAATTAGTCCTATGTGAATAGAACTAATATCTCACATTGATTACATTCAGTCAGTTTCTTCACTGCCACAAGAGACAACAGTCCCCTCACAGGACCTCAGTCTTACTCTGAGAGTTTTGAGCACAGTGATCCAGTTGTGCCTGAGTGATTTACTCTTTCAGTCTTTTAGATGTGTTTCTCTGAGCAAACACTCTGCAGCTCAGAGTCAAGCTGTCAAACTGCTTCGCGCCCTCGCCAACATGCCCTCCTCTCTCACAGCGAGGCAAACGTCAAGCCACGGTGTGAAAGTGACTCGCAGCCCGGTGGTCTTCAAGCGAGGTGTAATGGGAGCGACTGTGCCAAACAGGCGGACTAGGCTCACTTCTCTCCCCTCTCTTCCAAAAGGCTCCCATTACTGAGGCCATTACACCGAGCGGAGACGGAGAGACAACACAAACAGTGAGCTAGAACCCCGCAGAGCCACAGCAGAGTGCTCAGCTCACCTCACATCATGCTCCAAACCTGCTGATCTCATTTCGTTTTGAGGTGTGGGTGCTCATCGCAATTTGCGGTTACATGGGAGTCTGATCGACTGCGTTCTGGGGTTGTCGTTGCACACATCAAATGCTTGCTTGTGAATGGGTACATGTGCAGATGCTTATGTTCTTAAA
The DNA here is from genome assembly GCA_008360985.2 of Macquaria ambigua. Classification (NCBI taxonomy): domain Eukaryota; kingdom Metazoa; phylum Chordata; class Actinopteri; order Centrarchiformes; family Percichthyidae; genus Macquaria; species Macquaria ambigua. The sequence goes on along the minus strand of VMKM01003280.1, from coordinate 20,045 downwards.
TGCACAGGAAAAAAATCTACTACTACCCTACTACAAACAAGCAAAATACTCTGAAAATAATGTGGAAACATTTGCTGGTATCAGGCTGAAATATCTGCCACTAAATTACTAGATAAGATTTCCTGAAACATAAAAATCAGGTCCCTGACAGTTAAACAGATGTTGTTAGGAATATTGGTGTGGCAACCATGCAATTAACTTCAGACTAGTTTCTTATCAGCTCAAGCTGAACATAGATTAAATATCTTACTAACACAAATCAATAAAGTAAAAGGTTTTTCACAAGATTTTTTTTATGTTTGAGTTAAGATGTTAAGAGAACAAATGTTTTCTCTGTCCTTTATCATCCTAATACAGTATATGATATAATGAGAACAATGGTCTTTCCACTGAAAAAAGGTCTCCTGTCTGTAAATGCATCGTTACAGTCTTGTTTTCTTAAAACAAGTAAGAAGTATTTTCTAGAATCCACCTTCATCTTTCTTGATTCTAGCGCAGCAGCCTGCGTCAGGGCCCGATCAGTACAGCATTTATTTAACCAGACAATTAGCTTTAACTGAATCACCGCGTTCAGTGGATTCACTCACAAAGCTTTGTGTACAGTTCAACTTTGGTGAACGTTGACTTGCCAGTTTGCGGTGTTGTCCAGTTGAAAACCAACTTGACAGTTCTCAGTCCTCTGAAGGAACAGAAAGCCAAAGAGTCCATAATTGAGGAGGCTATCAGGTTAGCGGCGTTGCACCATCACATTTGATATAAGATTGCTTCACAAAATAGATGTGGTGGATTATGAGATGGGAGTGGATGATACAAATATTACGTCACCAAGCTTTCAGCAGCACCTTCCAACAGGAAGCCCAAATGACTTTCACTGTCCAGGCATTTAGTCTTTCTTGTTTCAAGAAACAGGCACTTACTTCTGTAAAATTCTTAAAACAGGTTGAATTCAGCTCTCAATATTCTTATTGTATTGGCAGATTTTATTACTTGCTTGAAAAAGCAAGTGGTTTGCAACCTTTTTGTTTTGTGGCACTTGCCTCATTGCTGGTTGCATATGTCTGTGAGTTATGTCAAAGAGTGATTTTCCCCTCTAAACTTTCTTGTTTCATCTAAATATTGTTTGGCAACTAGAGAAGATAAAGCTCTAATTCGTCATTAAGGAAGTAATTGTGATTCTGCAGTGAAGTTAGTTGTGTAGGATGATGCTTTATTTTCCTTGAGGGGCCACAAAAAGGTTCAGTAATAGTAAGGCAACCACTGAGTAATGAAGGAAGAGCTAGTAACCTCTCAGTAAGATGTGAGTGACTACTGAGTTTTGTGTACCCTATTGTACTCTAAGTGTTACCAACTATCCAGTGTTTCACAAAAAAAAGCAAAGATTGGTGAAATCAGAAAGAAATGAATCCAAATTCAGTGTTTCTTCTTCTCTCCTTTCCTATTAATCATCTCACGACCCCTCCAATTCATCCCGTGACCCATCGGAGGGTTCCCGACCCCTATGATGGGAACCACTGGTATACAGTATGTTTGTGTGTGACAGCACCAGAGACGAAACGCGACAGTTGCTCACTAGCGAGAGTGTATCTGGGTCAGCAGCACAGAGCAGAGAGCAGCATCTAGTCGAGTGTGAAGTGGCCTCAGTGATCAACTCCCTCCCTTTGTGCTGCATCTTTGTCCGGCCAGAGTCACTCGTGTTAATGATTAGTCCTGCTGCTTTTGTCCACCTCGCGCAGACAAAGCCAGCGCGAGTCAATTGGTTGTTGCCCACACAGGCAATGTGCAACACGCACCAGGCCCACAGAGAAAGCAGTCAATGCTACCAGCTTCTATGGGTTAACAGTGAAAATATGCACCCTGATAACAGCATCCAAATAAACTGCTGGGCCGAGGAGGCTTTCACATTTTTATGGATGTTTCCCTCTTTGGATCATCGCGGCTTAGTAATCAAACTAAACTCTGAGGCTGTCTTGTTGTTGTTTAATTTTTAACTCCATTGTAAATGAAAAGGCCTCACCTTTCATCTCCTGCTGATCTGTTCCCTGGGGGATGAGGAATGTAAGTGGAGGGTGTGTGTGTGTGTGTGTGTGTGTGTCTGCATACATGTGTTTGTGTGTGTTCATTAGAAGTTAGGGTGTTGCGGGGGTGCAGGGAGGAGTTTTGTTTTCCCTACTAACATGAGCAGTTGTGGAGTGCAGAGGAGTGTGTGTGTGTGTGTGTGTGTGTGTGTGTGTGTGTGTGTGTGTGTGTGTGTGTGTGTGTGTGTGTGTGTGTGAAGAGGTCATTTGGTCAGTTTGCCCATCAGTACTCGAGCTGTCTGACTGAGCTTTCTCACCATCTGTATGACCTCTCCTCCTGACCGACTGGCTTTTGTTTCCCGAGCTCGCCTCCCTCCCGCCGCCGTTTCTCACAGAGCGCTGCAGTCCAAAGGGTCACCGAGCCGGGCCTTCAGCGTCACTCTGCCCTCTTCTTCTTCACTTACTTTAATGAGAATGGCTTGTTGTTTCTCCGTTTGACTTTCCCAGGAGGTTGAGCACTGAAGCAATATCACCTGTAGGATGTTTTTGAAGGAATTTACCATAAGTTTAGAGAGAATGATTTAGCAGGGCTGCATTGTTGCACAAGCTGAGAGACCAACTGGCTGCACCAGTGATGATTTAGGTGTCTCCTAATAAAGTGGGGGAATGCTTATGCAAACATGTATTTTGTATTTTATATTTGTAATTAATTTAAATCACTTTGTAGAAAGCTGCTTTTTATTTGACATTAAAAGGTCTTTTTCTTTTGTGTGGTGTCAAGAAAGCCACATTTAATCTACCTCGAGTCAACGCTGTAAAACAATAAAACATGAAAACTTCCAAGGGGGGCTTTTATAGGTACTGTAAATTAAGTTTATTGTCATTATCATTCAGTTTTGTGCCATTTAGTTGATTTAAATTTTATTGTAATTGACTGAAGCCCAGAGAAAAAAGGGACAAGAAAGGAGGAAACTAATATGTGAAGCCTACAGTAGCAGTCACGTGCTGGAAATGACTGTAAATATAATTTTACATCTTGCAAATACCATTAAGGTCAAGGTCATCCACGTGGTAATTACTAGTGGAAATCTGGTATTTTTCTAAAAAAGATCTGATATATCTGACTTGGTAGAAAGAATATGGAAATGTCTGGCGAGGATATGGACGCCTCATGTCATCATTCAAAGGAACTAAATCAACATTTCATCATGCACACTATTTAAATTACTAAAACTGGAAATGGCCATCTTGAACTGACTGATGATTAACTGATTAATCGTCTAGTCCAGTGGTCCCCAACCTAGGGGCCAGGACCCCCACAAGGTTCACAAGATGAACCTAAGGGGCTGCATGATGATAACCTGAGTAGGAAATAAGAAAATCTAAATTCTGCTACACAAAATTAGGTTTATGTTTCAGACGTTTAACTAATCTTATTCTTCAACTGAGCTGCTCACACCTCGTTAACATATAGAGGGGTCTCAAGTGGACATGGCAAGGTTGGGAAGAACTGGTTTAGTCTATAAAATGTCTAAAAATAGTGAAAAATACCAATAACAAGTTCCCAGAGCCCAAGGTGACTTCCAGAATCCAAAGATATTCAATTTACAATGATTTAAACCACAGAAATCTATTTATCTATCTGTCTACCTGATGAGGCTCCTCCTTTCTCGGCTATTTATGACGTGTTGACGTAGATTTGTCACAAATCACGGTGAAGAGCCCACCTCTGCTGGACAAACACAGGCGGATGACAGCAGCACACTCCTTCCAGCCTCCTCACAGTCACTTTGCAGAGGGCTGCTCCACTTTATGGCGTCATAAAGTTGCCTTCTCAAAACACAGTTTAAGAGATGACAGTAATTGGCGTGTTGTTTAAAGCAGTTGAGTGCTATCACCTCCGTCCTGACAGCAGTAATTAGCCCAAAGGCTGCAGTGTATGGCAGATTAAATGGGTGGTTAATGGTAATTTACTGTTCACTCAGCACACTTTAGGGCTGACTGGTCAAACATTGGTTTGAGCTGGTTGCAATCTTCTAATGACTGAAAGGCAATTCTGCCTGAAAAATGACATAATTTACACTTTAACAGGGTTTAACATGTAACAATTAACAGTAGTGAAGTGGGTGATAGGAATGAAATAGTTACAGCAACAAAACAAATGAAGGGACGATGTGTGAGTTTACTTTAGTCTTAAGGTTTTCCAGTTGTCCTCTACACATTGTTGGCTACAAAAACCATAACCAAACAAATTATTTCACAGAAAGAGGTTTACAGATTTGTCACATCCAGGACTCCGAGCAGAACATGTTCTGTCCCACGGAGCCACATCTGTGGTACAAAAAAAAAGGTTTCATTAGAACTACTACATTTATTTTAATTGTCTGTTAAGAATCGGAGGAGATAACCAGGGGCTCCACCAGAGAGTAGTTCAAAAACAACTCTGACACACAAATTATCTCTAATCCCTGACATGTTGCAGGGCCCCTGTGCAGCTCTGGGCCCCCTGATTCTTTCAGGATTTTTTCCCTTAATGGCGCTGCTGGAGATAACCAAAAAGACATGTGAACTCTCTGGTCACAGTGACTATCTCTAGACATTCGGTCACTGTATTAAACTCCACAGAGTGACATAATAGCAAACGTATTTCTCTTTCTCCCAAAGACCACCTAGAGCCCCCGCCAGGTCCCCTTGTGGTTCCCAAACCCCACGTTGGTCACCACTGACTGTAACGCATTCAGGAATCATTTTTAGGCTCCTACAGCAGCTCTGGATTCTGCAATAAGGCCTCGCTTGATTGAGTTTTTCTGAACGGAGTTAGAGGAGAGGAGGGAGGCGCTTGGACCGAGTGTCTCCTGCTGCCTCCAGCGGTCCCGGAGGGGCGGCGCGCCGAAATCTGATCTCCCTCCCCCGCTGCTGCTGTTTGTCCCGGAGGCGCGCAGCCCGGCGGAGGCATCCCGAAACCGCGGTGGATCTGAAGAGGAGAGGAGAGCAGCGTCGGGTCCGCAACACACACACACACACACACGCAATGAAACGCATGTGACGGCTCAGCCTTCAAAATAAAAGTCTTTTTGTGTAGTTGCGTGGCAGAATGTGATTCACTTGATGGCTTAATTGTGATCCACATGAATTACTTGTACTTGTACAATACGTACAATACTTAACTGACTTTTTTAATTTACTCATACAATTGTTATCATGTTTCTTATTTGGCTTAGTTTTTTATCATAATTTCTTAGCACATTTTAAAACAAGAAATTGCTTTTAAAAAATGTATCAAAATATTCATAAAATATATACAAGTAACAAAAAACAGGGAAGTAAATGATGCAAAGGTGGACTATTCTGAATAAAAAAGCATATTGTTAAAATTTAGACCTGATTTAAAGATCAGGTGTTTTGGTTTTGTTTCATTTAATATGATTTTAAAACAGCTGAATCATTTCAAATGATAAAACATGACTTTTACAAGATACAGGCACCGTTTTAAGCTGAAAATGGAATTTTTGGGAAAATGTATTTTGGTTACTGCACATTCTGCTTCAAATAATGCTTCATATAATATTTAGCACTTGATTAAGCGCTCAAAAAAGCATTGCGTCACTGGGTCGAAACTCTAATATTTTATTTTGAAGGTGCACACGGGAACTCCCCCTGTCTCCTGGTAGCCGCTCTGTCTTGACGGCAGCACCATGCAGCTCCTACTTCACAGGCAGCCAGCGGAGGAGAGCCACCAGTCCGAGTTGGTTGATCCGAGGCAACGAAACACACCGACTGGCATCCGCGCCGGAGAGGAGCGAAGATCCGCGTTCACTTCGTCCAGTCCGCCTCCTCCACACTGCCCCGTGCACCACGACAGGATGAACGCGTTCCGGAGGTTTGGACACTTTGGACAGCAGCGCACAGAGGGAAACAGGATTTAGTGGAGAAGTTGGCTTTCGCAGCGGCGGTGCCCGAGCCGAGGACTCTCGCTGTCAATTCGTGAGGGGGATTTCTGACTTTTTTTTTCCACTGACGCCGAGCTGCTCCCCGAAGCGCGAGGACATACGGATTTTAAAGTAGTTTGTGGGCTTTTATGAAGTTTACAGGAGAATTACGGCTGTTTTTCTTCTTCTGAATACTTGGTGACATCTGAAAGGCTGATATTTGCTGTCAAAACGGGATACTTTGGGTAAGTGGCCTATTATTATTATTATTATTATTATTATTATTCACGAACAACTCTTTGCAGCCTCTGAGGCGTGACAGAAATAGTTTCACTTCCTTGTAGGTGTGAGTCGGACAGGTTGAGCTCTCCAGTCTCTCAGCGTGAAGTAGCCGTGTTGTACTAAAGAGTGTGTACAGTGTGTGTGAACCGTGGAGCTGCAGGACCAGCCCCACGACCGTGCCATCGCACAGGTGCCGCAGAAGGAACGACTCGTCCGTGCCCGGTCTGTGCGTAATCGGTGCGTCTCGGCCGGAGTCAGCGGAGTAAGGACGCTTTCTGCGCGTATTTGTAAACTATATACACGTCGGTTTGGAGAAATCGCGCATATGTTTCTGTTACTTAGCTTATTAATGTTGTCTGCACTATGTGTGGCGCAGGTTGGTGAAATTACGCACGCTGCGGGGCTGAAAATGTTTTTTTCTCCTGGAACTGGCAATTGCTTGAGCCCAATTCCCTTGTTTTCAATGGAAATCAACTTGCTGAAATAATTTTCTCAAAATCAAGTCATTCCCAACGCAGTGACCCGCCTCATTCTGTCCAGTTTTAAAATACTGACACATTGGTTTCCAGAAAAAAATCCTGCAGTATGTGCAAATACGTGAAACCCTGTGGAAGAATTTTGAGAAAAAGCACATGTATGAATTATGAAATTACGCACGTTTTTCTGTCCATCAGGATGGGTCGAGGATGCCCATCAGGTGCGTCTAATCTGAGTTTGGTTTCCATTTATCTTCAATCAAACGTTTCCATGTATAATTTCACTGTCGAAAAGTCAAATATTGACTTTCATCGCCATCCTATGCTCGTTAGGATGAACACGCCTTTTCTCCTCACTGCAACAGTGACGTCTTCTCTAGTTAGGAGCAGAAATATGAATTACACATCAGCCTCTTTCAGAGCCGCACTCCCTAATGCCTCTGATCATCTCTGAAGTTTCTCCAGAAAGCAGATTCCCCCCCCCTCTCTCCCTTTGAATGAACGAACTGTGCGGTTCTCTCCCCTCAGCAGCAGATCAGTCATCCCCTCTTCAAACACATGCGCTTCAATGGGATTCAGATGGTGATTTTGGCCACTCAGCTCAGCTCTGACTCCCACCACGTCAAGTCATCACCGGAGAAAATTACCGGATTATAGCATCGTAGGCTACGAGAGGGGGGCTGAAATGAGATTTGGGACTTGTATTGCATTAGCCTATTAATTTCGGAACCATAAAACAAGCGTGCGCATGATAATAGTTGCGCTAATGCTGCAAATTAATTGTATCCATTGACCCGAGAAATAACGCATGCCTGTTTGCAGTGTTTTCAATCAGAGGCGAGCCTCAGACACATTTCGGTTCCAAATGAGACTCTGATTGCCTCTTTTCATTACCAAAATTGGTCTGAGACCAGCCCTCTGCGTGGAGTTTTGGGTGACTTTTCTTTCTTCCACTCTTTTATAAAGAGCAGAATGGTGCATTAATTGGCTCCAACTTGTCTAACTTGAGAAGAAAAGCTGATCTTTTTCATTCACTAACATGAATTCACTGTCATATTCCGATAATAAAAACCTCATGTGTTGCAGCAGTGACCTAATCTGGCCTTTTTAGCAGATTTACATCTTATTGTATCTCTGTATGACTCCTGTCTCTTTGAATATGTCTCTGATACTCAATTATGAACTTCATTCTTTATATCTTAACAGTCCCATTTTTCTTTAGGAACTCGTACTGCGCCTGTGCCATTTAAAAGAAAGTTTACAGTGGCACACATGACATGACACAGCCTGCAGTGCTTTCCACCTGAAGTCACACTTCACCTCTGACAGCTTTAAAATGCAGAGCTCTCTGCTGATCAATATCTCTTCTCACCTGGGGGTGCGTTTGAGTGCACTTTGAAAAGAGGGTGGTGATGTGGTAAAGGCAGGGAGGAGTAGTAGTGAGGGGACGAGATAAAGGGAGACAAGGTGAGGAGCGGAGAGACAGGAATAAATGGGAGACCTTTAAAAGAAGGAGCAGAAGAAGAAGAAGAAGGAAGAGGCACTGATATGGAAGATTACCCACTTGAGTGTCTGTCTATCTTTCTCTCCACCACCCGTCTGCCCTCTGCCCGGCTGCTGTTTGCACTTGTGCTCTCCCAAAAACATCTAATCCCGTTTTCCCAAAATGACAAAGTCGATCCGGCCCCGGCTGTTGATTCTCCGGCTTAATTATTAAAGATTACTGACACTCCGGAGAGGTGTGACTAGCATGTGAGCGCCTCGCATTGATCTTCACCGAGGGGAGAGGGATGACAGGGATTTGAACCCCGGTTAAAGCATTTTTCTGCCTCCGAGCTATTACAATGTGAAGATAGTTCTGCATGATTAATGTTCATGTATTATTCACTGCGGTGGTTGTGTTTTCCTTTCATGCTTAAAGAAAATATTAGCATGAAAACACTTTGGAGGCTTTGAACTCCTCACTGGGTCTTTGGGATCCATGCCGCCTCCTTTTCTTCTTCTCTGCTTATTGAGGTTGTTAAGTGGAATCAGAGTGTTTTTAGTTGGCTGTGAAGAGTTCATTTCCAATGTTAAACATGTCATCTGTGGTGTAAAAACCTCTTAGTTGAGTTTTATCACTCAATATCTCCAAAAATAGAGGATATAAGGTTACCATTTTGTCAAGGAAGGGTATATATTACCTGCTGCTCTTACACAGGATTTAATTTGTTTTAGTTTCACACTATCAATCATGTTGCAACATTTGGCTGCTCCTCACATTCAAGGATAGTCCTAACTATTACCTGTTGCCAAATTAGCTAAAGCCAAAAAAGCCTGCATTGTTTTCCAGTTTCTTCTCACATGGCACATGTCATTCTACTTGTCTAAACAGATCTGCACATTGACATAAACCAACTCCGACGCCTTCTCAGCTCTCAGAGTGAAGTGCCCGTAAAAAGCTGAGATTTTTTCGTGTGTGTGTGTGTGTGTGTGTGTGTGTGTGTGTGTGTGTGTGTGTGTGTGTGTGTGTGTGTGTGTGTGTGTGTGTGTGTGTGTGCCTACCAGAGAAAACAAAAGTTTCAAATCAGAGTCCTGCAATCAGCTACCTCCACGCCTGGAGAGCGAAGGCCTTATCGTGCTGTATAAACAAACCTCAGCAGCATGTAGGCGTGTTGTGTTGTAAGAAGGTGAGGATGGGCTGAGAGAGGAGAAGAAGAGCTCACCCAAGTGCCTATAGAGAACAGAAATGGCTGCAGTGTGTTGAAGCATGAAAGGTGCAGTGGCAGTGTTTAGATTAGGACTCTCTCTCTCTGTGTGTGTGTGTGTGTGTTGCTTTATCTATTCCTGTGTGTCTCGTGAAGTTTCCCCAGTTTGTGTTTTCTGTGTTGCAGAGTGATAATGTGCAAACAGAGCCTCGCAGAGCCGGCCTGGGCTTCAGTTTGTGCTGAGCAAGGAGTGGGTCACAGGTCCTCTGAGAGAAAGAAAAACAGTACTGTTGAGACTTAAGACAACACAACCTTTCTCTGGACTGTGTGTGTGTACAATACACCTCTGTGTGTGCAAGCAAGGCCCACTCTGAAATGTTTGCGTGTGCGTTGGCCGAACCTGTGCGCGTGTTTTTGTGGGGGTGGACGTCTCACAGCCAAGGCCATTCTGAAGCAGGACAGAGCCGCTTAAGTTTAAACTAACAGTCGTTTTGTGTGTGTGTGTGTGTGTGTGTGTGTGTGTGTGTGGGGTTTTGTGCTTTGCTTTTCTGGGCACCTCGCTCAGAGCTTTCTCCGCGAAACCTCGGGTGCATTCCAGCTTCTCCCTGCTTAAGCAAACAGAGGGCAGAGCACTCCGCCGTCGCTCACCGTAGCCATCACGCTCCCTCCTCCTCCTCCTCCTCCTCCTCCTGCTACTCCTCCTCCTGCGAGCCGCCGGGCACGTTGGGCAACTGATACTGTAGACTTCGGCATTCCTCATCCTGCAGGAAGATTAGTGAATCCGTATCAATCGGTTGCTAAACCATGCAGAAGAGTTTCTCAAGCAGAAAAGAGTCCCGTGGAAGGAATGACAGGCTGTTTAGGTCTGAAATAATGTGATTCTTCTCTCTCTCCGCAACTAATCCTGTTGCAGCAAAGTTAACTGATTGGTTAATGAACTTGTATTCCAGGCTGGGGGTATGGTACTAAAGGTTTCTTTAGCTGTTCCAATATCTGAGCTCCTAGCCACCCATCTTAACGATCAGGTGCTCGGAGAAAGTTTCTGAGAAAAACTGCGAAGAGGGATTTCCACCCTAATCCTTGAAATCTGTGTGGAATGTCAGGTCAGAGTATGGTAGCATGTGTGCAGCCCCCAAGGCGCTTCTTTGTGCTGTGTTCAATTTGCAGTCTTATTTTTCATCTTTCAGAGTTTGTTGATTTTTTCCCCCTGATTGCATGTTCTGCCTTAGTCTAATCTCATGATGAACATCCAGACTTCTCTCTTCTGTTCAGCTCCGGTTGATGTTTCCTCCTGTTTGTTGTTGTTTTCCAGGTCAGTCGCGGGGAGTTGTTGGATAGTTTCTTGCGGCGTCAGAGGCCGCCGTTCTGCCGGACAGCATGCAAACGGAGGATGTTGTCTGAGTCTGAGTCGGGCCTGCGTCTCACCTCGTCGTCCAGAGGAATGACGGCTCTGTGGTGCTCACTCTGGCTTTTCTTCCTCCTGCCTCTCTGCGTCGCTCCGGCCAGGCTGCCCACGGCTCAGCCCACAGGTAGGATACAATATCAAACCCTAGCATATGTGTACACACTGCTGATTCCACTGCTGAAACAACACCAGGAATTGTCTGCAAGGAAATCCAATGATCAGTCCACAGACACCAGAAAACTCCTTTTGAAGCAATTTGACGATTTTCAGGACAAAAAACAAGGCTTATAAAATACAATCAAGACTTCCTTTGCCTCATACCTTTTGTGTCACCATCACAGCCAAAAGCTAGAGTAGAAAGTGTTTATGAAGGCATCATGGCTGTTATACTACAATGATGTTTTTTCTTCAAAGTCTATAAGAATTAAACATGAACAACTTGTCATTGAGCACATGTTCTAATTGGTTGCTGTTAGTGGTGAAATCATTAGTCATTTAGCAAGCAAAAATGCCAAATACTGACTGGTTCCAGCCTCTGAAATGTGAGGATTTGCTGCTTTTCTGTCTTATATCACTCTGAATTGAGTATCTTCTGGTTTTGGACTCTTCGTCAGACAGACACGGGTCTTTGCTCACACGTGAGGAGAGAAAAGAAAACTCAAAGCAACACTTTTCTTACAGCACAACAGCAAAACGCAGCCCAGAAGAATTCTCCTCAAGCTGGCTTTACAGTCAGTCGTAAACCAGGATAAAAGAAGCCTGAAAGGGTGCTTGTCCAGAAACAAGACAGACAATGTTTAGCTGCTCATACACATTCGCTTCTCTTCATTTTCCATGTGACATCTGCTTAGAACCACGTTCAGTTTTCTGTGTGTTCATCACTTCAAATAGGCGCATTTCAAAAGGAACATTTATTGTTTATACGAATGAGTCTTTTTTTTTTTTTTTTTTTTTTTTACGAGGAGGATTTAATTGGACTCTTCTTGGTTCGCTGAGCTTAGCACGATTTTCCCTCTTTGTTCTGGAGGCAGAGAAATACCCAAAGATCAATCCAAAGTAAATGTCGCCTGTGTTTGCTTTAATCTCTCCATATTGCGCAAAAAAAATGAACACAGCAGAGTAATCTTTTTCTGAGGCGTTAGCCAAGTGTTTTTTTTCTCCCCCCTCCTTTTTTCTTTTTATGTGGGAGTTATTTAAAATGAGTCTTTGACACACTTTACTCGCTCCAGTGCAGAAAGAAAGACGAGGAGCTGAGCACTTTCTGGAGAGGACCCAGCGTCTTATGCAAGCCGAGATACCTTGTGTGTGTGTGTGTGTGTGTGTGTGTGTGTGTGTGTGTGTGGATGTAAGGACATAGACATGCAGTTATTTTAAGTTGTGCATGTGTGTAGTGTGTACCAGGACTGTCTTCTGAATAACTGAGGTCAGAACAGAGAAGTAGACTTGAGACTTGAAACTCGGACTTAAGTCACAAAAATGAGGATTTGGGACTTGGACTTTACTGCTGTTACACTTGACTTACTTTAGACTTAACTACCTAAAGACTTGACTTGACTTGAGACGTGAAAGCTAAAGTGTTCTAGTCTCAAGTTTTGACCTGGAAGACACCTGGAACAATAAAAAGTAGATGTTGTATGTTTCAGTTTTAGGCCTCTGCACTGAAAGGATTTGCATGATTAACACAGCTTTGGAAGGAAAATGTTCAAATGTCTTCACAGCCAAAAGATCCCCCTCCTCTCCTCTTTCTGCCCCCCCTGCCCTTTCTCATGTAAAACCCCAAATGTTACAATAGACGTGTTGTGATTCTGTCTGATTGCCTTCCCTGCTGGGAGCCATCACAGCCTATCATGCTTGGCATCACCCAAAAAGCAGAGTGTGTTGTTTTTAAACCCCTCAGGGTGGCGGGTGTTCGGACTGTGATCTCCGTGTACCTGCACGGTATGCAGACACGGCCAAATACGGCCGGGGCACATAACACTTCTGAAGAGGATATTGTTTCAAGTTGCTAATGTTTGTCATGTTCAGGTGTGATGATGATTAATTTGATGTGAAGTGGATGGCGGTCCGGTGTTAACATGCAACATGCGCAGCCATGTTTCCATCAGAGACGTTTCCTGGAGAGATGGAAAGTCTGATGCTGAAAATCTCATCTGGTTAGACTGATGTATCGGCGTTTTCAGTCAGTGTTGACGCACAAATGATTCAGCACATGATTCGGAGAGAGAGAAGAGGTCAAAGGTCCCATGACAAGCTTCTCTTCTCTATAAACACATCACCCATTGCACTTTTGAGTGAAAATATTCTGGAAATTGGTAGAAGAGAAGAAGTACACCACAATGCAAAAATCCATCCATTTTGAACTCAATTCAAAATCACTAAATGTGGAACTAATAAAGACTTTTATACCTTCAGTTTTCAGGATTTTCATATTATTTTCAGGTCACTTGAAGGCTTACATGCTCCTCTACAAGTTGAGAAAATTAATATTTCTAATAATTTCTCATCTTGAGCTGATAAGATACTGCCTCTGATGATCTGTGGACTGACTTTTGTAAGAACTTTGTTAAGAAGATCTTAAAATCATGCAATCTTGGAAAACTTAGATATTGAATCTCATGGTCAGACTCACAAAAAGAAAAACTCATCTTTTTACAGTAAGCTCTAACCTTCAGGATCCACAGTATCCTCTTGCATCCTCCAGTATTGTAGTTCATGCATTTTTCTATATAATAAGGAGGTAAAGAAGGAGGTAAAGAAGGCTGTGAAGCTCACATACAGCAGCCTCAGTGCCTGGTAGGTGTCTCCGTTCTGTGTCTTGTCTCCCCCGTCCCCCCCGCGGCCCCCTGGCCTCCAGCGGAGTTCCCCACGTCCACAGATGGACGAGCAGTAGGGATAAAATGACTGTCGTTTACTGGCAGATGGCACAATTTCCCCTCAGCTGCCACAGCGCTGGGCAAAGTTGTCACTTAGGTTTGTGTTTTCTGTGTGTAATTCTCTGTGTTTGCATGTGTGTGTGTGTGTGTGTGTGTGTGTGTGTGTGTGTGTGTGTGTGTGTGTGTGTTACTGTGTGTGGGGGTGCGTGGATTAATGTGTGTGTCTGTGTCAGGGTCAAAAACTAGCAGGTGCTAAGGACAAAAATGCCCTTGAAAATTTACAGAGCGCCTGTAAATTTAAATTAAAAGTAATTGTGCTGCAATTCGGACAGCCTTATTAATATTTCAACAGATAATTTAATAGTTGAATAAAATGCAGATAAACCAGAACTACCCTGCTACTAAAATGCTCATTGGAATAAATCGTCTAAACTCATCCCCTGGTCTGTATTTATGTATTTATTCATGTGTGACATAAGGAGACACTGTGGTCTGAGCGTGTGAGTGTGTGTGTGTGTGTGTGTGTGTGTGTGTGTGTGTGTGTGTGAGGTGTAATTCCTTGTTTCCATAATGTTGTCTCAGAGTGCGCCGCTGTTTATTTCTCCAAAGGCTGGTGGCATTTCCAAATGTTGTGGGGGGAAAAAATATTTAAGGGGCCAAGTTGACCGACATGAGAGACTGATGACAAAGAGCAGAGGTTGTGTGTGTGTGTGTGTGTGTGTGTGTGTGTGTGTGTGTATGTGTGTGTGTGTGTGTGTGTGTGTGTGTGTGTGTGTGTGTGTGTGTGTTATTCTTCTTCCCTCTGTATTTACTGACCACACACACCCCCCTCCGGTGGCCCCGTGGAGCTCAGATGAAATATGTGGCTCCTCTGCTCTGACGTTTTCTGTAAAAAAGGCAGACATATAAACTCAACACATTCAGCTCTGCCATTGCATCTGAGTGTGTGTGTGTGTGTGTGTGTGTGTGTGTGTGTGTGTGTGTGTGTGTGTCTGTGTGTCTGTCTGTCTGTGACAGCAGGCCTACGTGGAGTCTGCAGTTAAGTGAATGTTATGTCTGTATGAGCAGAGGCGGATTATGAAAGGGAGGCAGTAAAGAAGATGAAAAGAGAAACATAAAAATTAAAGGATAGTGGAGAGTCTGTGTGTGTGTGTGTGACAGAGAAAGAGAGAGAGAGAGAGAGAGAAAGAGACAGCGTGGGTGTGTGTGGTCAGCATGCCCTTCAACCAAAGAAGAAAGCAAATATGTGTCATTTTTAGAGACAGAAAATGACAGCATGTGTGAGTATGTGGGTGTGTGTCTCTGTTTGTGTGTGTGGGTGGGGGTTGGGGGTTGGGGGTTGGGGGTGGGGAGGTCGGGGGGGGGGCTCTGTCCCCCCTTCCTCCCCCCTGGCAAGGACCGAAATGTCAGCAGGGGTTGTTTGGGTCGTTAGGAGACTCGTTAAAACCACGCCATCCACAGATTTACACTCAGGCTCTACAATTCTCTCTCACTCACACACACACACACACACACACACACACACACACACACACACACACACACACACACACACACACACAAAATGTCACTCCACTCTCTCTGTCATTCTCTCTCTCTCCTTGTCACTTTTTCTCTGCCATATTTCATTTTTCTTCCCTACCACTCTCCTCTCTCTCCAACACACACACATACACACACACACACACACACACACTTGTCTTTTGAAAACCTCTCCTGTGCTCTGTAAGTCTTAGATAGTGGCAGTGTTGTCCTGGAGGCGTGTGTGTGTGTGTGTGTGTACTGTAGTCCAGCATACAAAGTGTTCAGCCGGCAGCTTCAGTGCAGAACTTCAGTGAAAACACGCTGCGTTTACAGACAGCTTCAGCTCATCTCATAAGAAAGATTTCAGTGTAAAAAACGCACTCCTCACAGTGTGTCAGTGTAGAGAAAACTGTCTCGTTCCTACTGATGGAAGCACTTTGGATTCATCTTAAAGAACCTTTTTTTAAACCTATATTTAACCAGCATGTGTCTGAATCTGTTTCATGGTTTGTTTTTGTCAGCCAACTAGGGTCCTTCTTGTCTGCTCAAATGCTTTTCTTGTCACTCCAAATTACCCTTGTGGTCAGCCCAAGTGTCTCTCTCCTCTGGTCTGCTTACCTGCTCCTTTGGTTAGTCCACGAACCCTTCTGGTCAACCAAGTGCCTCTCCCGTCGGGCCACATTTCCCTCTAGCCCACCAAAGTGCACTTCTGGTCAGCCAGTTGCCTCTCTAGTTTGCGCCAGTGACGCTGTGGTCTGTCCAAGTGGCCTTCTAGTCGACACAAGTGTCTGTCCAGTTCACCCAAGTGTCCTCATAGTCAGCCACATGCCCTTCTAGTCTGTGCAAACGGCCCTCTGGTCCGCCAGGTATCCCAAGTGCCCCCAAGGCAAACCATGTCAGGTGAAACTCTGCTAAGTTTGTATGGCAACCATCATAGAAATCCAGTTTCCTGCACAGGGATCAAGCCCAGTCTTGAGTCTTGAGTTGAGAACTGCGCTGAAGTCAACATTCTTCCATGGTACTGAAAATACCTGGGCCAGTTTCTGATAAGCAGATAATCTATGAACGGTCAAATTAAATTGCAAAATGTCTGCACTGAGATAGAACAAACTGCACTGTGCTTGTTGTCTGAATGTGGTGAATTGGGTGAAGCTATCACCTGAGCAGCAGAGAAGAGGTAGACTCACCATCGTACTGACAGGTTCAGTGTCCAGTTTGACCCAGCAGGAATCAGCAGGTCAGTAGTCTGTTTGACAAATTTCTTGTATTCCTTTTCTAAAAGTGAGGTATGCCAAGACAGTGTAGGAATCACTGTTATGCTCTTTAAGAAACTGCAAATATTTATGTCAGAAGTTACTGAACAGTAACTTCTTTTGATTGGCTTTTGCTCTGCTTTAGTTCAGTGTGTTTGTACTCCTGAAGAGATACCGCAGCTCTGCAGCTCTCCAGCTCTCCAGCGTGCATTTATAGAAAGGTTATTTTCTCGAGTATGATGGTAGTGTAATTTTCTGTGGGGCACTCAACATCACTACCCTTTAATCATCCTATTATGAGTAGTGCTCCCCGTGTGGGCTTTGCATGACTCCCTGAAAATTGGACCGTTTATCACAACTTAAGCGTAAAAAAAAGTTACTCCGAGCGGTTTCTCTTCTTCTTCTGCAGCAACACTTTGGCTTTCTGAGTCTCTGCATGAATGTTCATTTCCCTGGCAACATTATCAAGACATCTTTTGGCAAGTGTGGGAAGCGCACAGGCCAAATACTGTAAGCTTTGGAGAATAGCGTTTCGTTGAACAATGGCTGTTCTATCTTCAGTCCATCAGGCACTTAATCCAGCAGACACTTCAGACACTTAGTTGGATGGGAATTAAACACTGAACACAACTCAGAGTCCCATTTACCAAGGGATCATAGTGGAACGCTTCTCCTGGACTCCTGTAAGCCAATTCCACAGGATTTACAGCAGAACATTGTCACCTATAAAATATATTTATATATTACCCTGTAGACGGTCTTAAATTCACACAATGATCAAGTTCTTAACATTTTCAATAACATTTGAACATGCTCTACTTTGCGTTGTCTCATCTTTATAAGCACATTATGTATTAGGGAGATTTTCATTAAGCACTTGCAGAGTATTACTGTCTAGACGCACTATTTTTCTTTTCAAGGATAACACACAGTTGAGCGCACGTGGAAAAAAAGCCTGTTGCTAAGCAAAATGTTATTAAAAGTTTTCATATCAGATCACAGACCGAAGTGAAAATGGTCGGCTTAAATAAGACTGAATTGTGAAATAAAATGTGGCTCACGTTTCAGGACCTGGGCAGGGTATTGAACCATAATACTTTTTTGGTACTGACTAAAATTCAATATGTCTGTAGGACTGAATATTGCAGCCTGTCAGGTACCGAGAGCTGGCATTGAATTTATAAAAATATTGATTGTAGCAGCTTTAAAGTCAGGCATTGAAGGAACATTTGGTGCTGGTACCACAACCCATTTCACAGTTGTACTAGTACTGAAAAATATGACACAATACTCAGTTAACTCTAAGTTATGTATGGCTTTATTTTTAAATAACCTGATTTAGATATTCACTGTCGCTGTGAATCCCACAGAGTGTGCAATCCTCCCAGAAGTCATCAGACTTTCTCTAGGTTTGGGTTAAATGTACACCTAGGCGAGCCTTCACTGTGTATGGAAAAAATGAGCAGACAGCTGTAGATCAGTAGGTCATTGCCAGCCAGCGGCCCCCTCGTACGAACCTTGTCTGCAGGCCACAGCTATGTATGTATTAATACACCTCATTAATGCCCTTTGAAACCCTCTCTGCATGTCGCTCGATGAATTATGGATGAAAATACAGACCTGCTTGTCTGTGTGTTCTGCTCACGTCTAACCCCTGCCACCTTTTCCGCAGTGGGATTTTCTTTTTAGTCCTTTACGTCTTTCTTTTCACTTTCCCTCCCTTTCGGCGCACATACACACACACACACACACACAGACATTATGTGACACCCACACAAACACATTTTAATCCTTAAATCTTCCCAGATATCTGTTCATTTTCACGTACACACACTCTATGTTACACACACACACACACACACACACACACACACACACCTGTGCATGTCCTCTGCTCTACCTCTGGCTACGGTTCAGGGCGGTTCTTATCTCGCTGGCTGACAGCGGCGTTGACATACGGCGGGTTTTTAATTACAAAGCTCCCCTTAAGGAAATTGTTGAGATACTTAACAGATAAGGCAGACATGGAGGGGAACAAAGAGGATCCTTGTGTCGTATCAGGAGGACTGTTTTGGAGGGCGCACAGGGAGGGGAGCTCAGGGTTAGTCAGCTGGAGCTGCAGTTAAATCTGACAAAATATCTTTGTGCTGTGAAGTGACTGGTTGATTGTGTTTTATTGAAAGTTATGTCTCCTTTCCTCCGTCTCTCCATGTTCTCTTTCTCTCTCACTCACTCACTCACTCACTCACTCACTCACTCACTCACTCACTCACTCACTCACACACACACACACACACACACTCACACACACACACACTGACACCTGGATTTATGGCCACCGTTATAATATAACCGTATAATTGCATAATTTTGACTGAATTGTTGTGATGGATAGCTATTGCAAAATGGAGCCAATATACACTGACCTCATGCATGTATAAACATGTTTGCGCGTGTGTGTGTGTGTGTGTGTGTGTGTGAGAGACTGCTTTGAGTCAGCCCCGTTGGAAGAGTGTATTTTGTAGCTGGCTGAGGCAAACAGATGGCAGGTTGTGTGCCGAGCTGTAAGGAGTCCAACACAGACAGACACACACACACACACAAAGGGAGAGAGAGAGACAATCCAGGCTTGATCTGTCCCACCCATCACTCAGCCTCTTGACTCCCCCTCTACACCCCAAATGGCTCTTCAGCCACACACACTTACGCACACAAACACACACACAGTCTTCTACTTGTTTCCACGTCTATTTGATGTTCTAGCCCTGTTACTGATGTTACTTTACTTGTATTTGCTCAACTGTTGTCCTGTTTCAGTTTTGTTGTTCCTCCTCAGACAGACGTTAGCGGCACATGAGAAAACACAGCCGCATTTATTTAAATGTCAACACAGAAAAAAAAACAACACACAGGGCCGCTGGCAAAAAAAAAAAGTTGCACCTGGCTCAACTTTTGCCACAATGCAATGATCGCTGTGATAACTTTACAGAGTTGTAAAATCCTGTCTTGTAGTATTACAAAACTCTGTGCAGGCGTTTGATAAACTTTCAATCTCATGGATCTATTAATCAAACTGGACTTCATGGATCCTATTTCATCGTCTCACCTGTACCTGAGACAACACCCCCCCCCGTCAGTGCAATTTTCACTCTGAATACCCACTTACTGTGAAGCACTTTGAGCTGCATTCTTTGTATGTAGGGTGCTATTAATATTAGCAATTACCAATTCACTTTCACTCTCATGCATATACATTCCTCTCCTAACTTACTTGAATACACACTTACTTTACACACCTTTCTTTGTTTCTCATTTGCCATCATGAACACACACACACACACACACACACACACACACACACACACACACACACACACACACAGCTCCCACACAGCCATTCGGATCACCTGGAGGAAATCCCTGCAGGTGCTCGGAGAACATGCAAACTTTGAATATATACCACCTTGCAATAATATATTCATGTAATATAACAGTGGGATAATTATCACAGCATTATCTTGATATGGATATATTGTGATATGGTCTTGATTTATCAGTACGACGTATCTACTACTACCCTCTCTCTCTCTCTCTCTCTCTC